>JAQQST010002377.1:0-10170 GCA_028646485.1 Cryptoprocta ferox
CCCTATGACCCAGGAATAACACTGCTAGGGATTTACCCAAGGGATACAGGAGTGCTGATGCATAGGGGCACATGTACCCCCAATGTTCATAGCAGCACTTTCCACAATAGCCAAATCATGGAAAGAGCCTAAATGTCCACCAACTGATGAATGGATCAAGAAGATGTGGTTCATCTATACAATGGAATACTACATGGCAATGAGAAAGAATGAAATCTGGCCATTCATAGCAACGTGGCTGGAACTCAAGGGTATCATGCTAAGTGAAATAAGTCAGGCAGAGAAGGACAGATACCATATGTTTTCACTTATAAGTCTAACAGGAGAAACTTAACAGAGGACCATGGGGAGGGGAAGGGAGGAAAAAGAGTTAGGGAGAGGGAGGGAGGCAAATCATGAGAGACTCTTGAATACTGAAAACAAACTGAGGGCTGAAGGGGTAAGGAGAAGGGGGTGATGGACATGGAGGAGGGCACTTGTGAGGAAGAGCACTGGGTGTTATGTGGAAACCAACTTGGCAATAAACTATAAAATAAATAAATAAATAAAAACACCATTTACAATAACATCAAAAGTATGATATATTTAAGGATAAGTCACACAAAATATGTATATGACATCTGTACTGAAAACTACAAAACATTGCTAAATGAAATTAAAGGACTAAATAGATGCAAGAATATACTGTGTTTATAGATTAGAAGACTCAATGTCATGATGTCCATTCTCCATATATTTATTTATTTTTTTAATATTTATTTATTTTTGAGACAGAGAGAGAGTGCATGCATGAGAAAGGGGAGGAGCAGAGAAAGGGAAAAGGGGAGCAGAAAGACGGGGGCTTAGAGGAGGGCAGAGGGAAGAGAGAAGGAGGGTAGAAAAGTGGCATAGAGAGGGGAGCAGATAGAGTGGCAGAGAGAGAGGGGAAGGGGCAGAGAGACAGGAGGAGGGGCAGAGAGGAGGGAACAGAGGATCTGACGGGGGCTCTGTGCTCACAGCAGAGAGCCCCATGTAGTGCTTGAACCCATGAACTGAGAGATATGACCTGAGCTGAAGTCAGACACCTAAACAACTGAGCCACCCAGGGGCCCTTCTCCTCCAGATATTTAAGTGCAATCTCAATCAAAACCCCAGCAGGTTTTTTTTTTTAACAGAAATTATCAAGCTGATTTAAAAATTCATACAGAAATGCAAAGGATCTAAAACAGGCAAAATAATTTTGTTAAAGAAGAACAAAGTTGGAAGAACTATTTTACCGGGCCACAGGCTAATTATAAAACTATAGTTATTAAAAGAGTGTGCTATTGGCACCAAAGTAGACAATTACATTGATGGAACAGATTATAATATCCCTAAATAGATCCACACATATATGGTCAATTGATTTTTGTTGAAAGTGGGAGATTCATTGGAGAAAGAATGTTTTTGGCAAACGGTGATGGAACAACTGAATATCTATATGCAAAAAGTAAAAATTAAAAAATTACTTTGATTCATGTCTCTCACACCATATATATATATATATATACACATACATATATATGTGTGTATATATATATATATATATATATATATATATATACAAAATACCACTAAATATATAGTGGAATGTCTAATGTTTAAAAGACTGACCATACCAAGTGTTGGGAAGATATGAAGCAACTACAATACTCATACCTAGTTGGCAGAAATATAAAATGATTGTCATTTTGGAAGAGTTGCTACTTTCCTAAAATATATACATGTTCATATGCAGATATATACATGTTTCAAGTAAAACATATATCTACCTTATTGCCAAGCCATTCCACTCCAGAAATTCAATAAGAGAAATGAAAGTAGATATCCTTACAAAGAACTTGTACATGAATGTTCATAGCAGCTTTACTTCTAAGTGAAAACTGGAAACAACCCAAGTGTACATCCATAAGTGAATAGATAAATAAATTGTGATATATTCATATGATAAAATATTACTCAGCAATAAAAAGGAACCAGCTCTTGATACATGCATCAGTGAATCTCACAGTAATTATATTGAGGTAAAGGAGCGAAATCATAAAGGGAGTGTATATTGTTTGATTCCATTTATATAAAAGTTTAGAAAATGGTAAGTTATCTAGAAAGTAGAATAGTGCTTGCCTGGAGATAGGAAGGTGGAGAGGGATGATATTAAAAAGGGTTACAAGGAAAGTTTGGGGGTGATTTTTTTGGGATAGATGGACATGGGTATGTTCATTATCTTGAATGTTGTGATGTTTTAACAGGTATGTACATGTTTCAAAACTTGTCAAATTTTACACTTCAAATATGTGCCTATTGTGCAATATTTTACAATATTGTATGTCAGTTATTTCTCAGAGGAGCTGTTTTTTAGAAGTACAAAAGGACAAACTAGGGGAACCGACAAAAAAAATCAAAATAGTGGGTAAAGAATGACTAAGTGCTTACTTTAGAGGGAAATGGTGAGAGAAGACCACTCTCAGTGGAAAAATTTATCAGTGGTCTAAGTCAAAATGGCAGGTATTTGGAAAGGTTATATATAGCTTGAAGAACATGCTCTTAATGCCCAGAAGTCTCCCTGGGCTTATTGAATACTAAAATTAGTGCTGATCTGGCCTTATCCCAGGGAGGTTTACTTCCTACTCTGACCAGGATGGTCACAGAATTGGGTAAGACTGAAGCCACAAACTTGATATCCTTGTTGCCTATAGGGAAGAGAGCTTGAGTGAGAAAAGAGATAATAAGTTTTAAAAATTATAGTAAGTTTAACTTGAAAAAAAATCTCCGGGGCGCCTTGGTGGCTCAGTTGGTTGAGTGTCCAGCTTCAGCTCAGGTCATGATCTTGCACTTTGTGAGTTCGAGCCCAGCGACAGGCTCTGTGCTGACAGCTCAGAGCCTGGAGCCTGCTTTGGAATCTGTCTCTGCACCCCCCTTCCCTGCTCATTCTCTCTCTCTCTCTTTCTCTCTCTCCTCTCTCTCTGAAATAAAAAAAAAACATTAAAAAGTTAAAAAAATCTCCATTTACAAGAAAAGGTTTGGTTTAATTCAGTAAGGAAGGAAAGAGACAGGGAGAGAAGGAGAATGGTAGGAAGGGCGGCCGGGGGTGGGGAGAAGGGAGGGTCCCTATGCAAATGAAGATTGTTTCTCTTTATATTAATGCAACTTGATTTTTATCTGAGAAGCAAAATCAATTGCAAAATGGAATCAAATAGTAGAAAATTTGGAAAACTAGAAGTTCTCACTAACTTAAGCTGCATTTTGTTTTTTAGAAAGCAGTAGGGACCAAGATTTTTAGCGTTCACCTCACCTCTGATAGTTTCAAGTATATTTATCTTTTCCAGAGTATCTGAAATGCCTGTGTGGCTTATGTATTTTTTTTTAAAACATGGCCATATTTTATTTTAAATAATGTAAATATCCTCATACAACTTTTAGAGACAATTTTTTTTCATTTTCTCCTAAGTAGTATAAAATGATCTTAACAAAAGCTATGAATCAAGACATAGTCTTTTAAATAAAAAATAATAGAACTAGCACTTAAAGTAGCAACCTGACAACTCATAGAGAATATTGTAAACATATCATGCCTCATTAGTTCAGTTATGTCTCATTTGGTGTCACTCATCTTATTCAATATAGCAAGTGCTTGCACATATTGTATTTAATATTTTTTCTGTGATGTGCATCTGGCCATGAGTGGATGAAAGGCAGACCAATGATGTCATTACCAAGTAATCTGAAAATCATAGAAAATTATAAAAATCATAAACCTTAAAGTCAAAGATGCTTCTCTCTAAAAGCTATTTTGGACATCTTACAAACCAGTTGCGTCAAAGTCTTTTAATAAGGCTACCATTTAATCTTTATTTTGCTTCATTTTTAAAGAATGTGGATATGGTGGATCTGGCTTTTAGTGTAAAAATCACAAACTAATTAAAGCAACACACACACACACACACACACACACACACCCATACCTCCACACACAGAGGTTAGGTTATGGAGACAACAAACATGGGACCCATAGATTTTGTTTGGCTGCACATTATTATAATTTTTAAAATTAGTTGTAAGCCTGTAGAAATAAGGAGATTTTACCAAAAAAATTACATAAATGTGTGTTTTCTTGAAAAAATCAGAAGAATGGGCCACCAGTCATGCAGGGACAGATTCAGATGGAACATATACCCTCCGCTTTGCTACATTCTCCACTGTTCCCAGTAATAGCCCTCACACTAGCTCTAGCCTGCTTTATTCATTTCTATTACATGTCTAATAATCTTTACTGTCTTCCTTATTTTAATGTTAATCTTTTAGTTATGGTGTTTTGGGTCTACCTTTTTCCCCCCACTTAGGTCTTGCTGGAAATGAGTGATAACTGGCCAACAGTAATCTAGACTAGGTTAAACAAACACTACTTTAAGGACACTATTAACTACAATCAGCAAATGTAGCTGTGTAGTGCTAGGTGCAGAGATGAAAAGACAGGTAAACAGGCAGCATATTACCAGGTCATCAGAGAGGTTGAAAATCATCTCTTTGGTCAAGTCTTGAAGTTTAGGAGGGTAAGAGTTAGAAGAAAGCAGAATGACGAACTGCATAATATAGAAAGGACAATTTGCCATGCATTGGACATGTAAGTAATATTCAAACATATAGATAACACTATTAGAAATGTCAACATCGAATAAAAAATTGTCTATGAGTAACTTGGCAGTTGGATTGATGGATGAAATTTCTTATCTCTACTTCTACTGTGTTAAGAATCGTGGAGGGGAAATCCCTTTGTCTGTTCTCTGTGGATTCTACTTTTGGTCCAGGTAGGATTGGAAGACACCAGAGCTGTTTGAAGCTGTCTGGGAAAATAGATTAGTAATAGTGAAGCATGATGATGGTTCTTCTTACAATCAACTGGGAAGTAATGAATTTGGGCCCTTAACTGAACTGTCAGTTATGGGCTGCCTTCTTGCCTCTACCCTCTGATAAATGGCATATTTCAAAGAAAAAAGTGTGTGTGTGTGTGTGTGTTTACACATGTTTTATAGATTCCCAATAGGAATAGTATAATGCATGTGCATACTCAGTGAGTTACAATGAGTAAGCTTCCCAGGGCAGATAGTTATTTCCTCACTTGTGGAAGGAGAGATTGTATGTGACTAGTCTTGGAAGTCGTATGCTTTCAGAGGAGGAAGGACTCTAAAGAGCATCTATTCCAAAGCCTTCTTTACCAGTAGAAGTAGTAACAGTGGTGATGGTGGTGGTTGTGATAAGAATAATAATATCATTATTTTATAAGAAATTCCAAGCCCAGCAGCACCTGGGTGGCTCAGTCAAGTTGAGCGTCAGACTCTTGATTTTGGCTCAGGTCAGGATCCCAGGGTTGTGGGTTGAGCCTCGCTTCAGGCTCTGCAGTGACCATGAAGCCTACTTGGAATTCTCTCTCTCTCCCTCTGCCCTCTCCCCCGCTGGTGTTCTCTCTCTAAAATAAAAATAAAATAAAATAATAAAATAAAATAATAAAATAAAATAAAATAAAATAGAAATTCCAAGTCTACTAGAAACTAAATGTCCTAGAAAGGTCATGTATCTAATCTAGTTAATGTCTGATACATGACTGGAACTTAAGTCTCTCAACCTTAGCCCAGCACATGTCATGATATTTATGACTTTGATTCTTAGATGGAATACTGCTTCTTCATTTTCCTCTCTTTTTGTCATTATTGGTATTGTAATTTCTAGTTTAAAATTTTTTTTGTTTCTCTATAAAAAATCTTCTTAGGGGCACCTGGGTGACTCAGTTGGTTAAGCATCTGACGTCAGTGCAGGTCATGATCTCACAGTTCGTGAGTTCCAGCCCCATGGTCAGGCTCTGCGCTGACAGCTTAGAGCTTGGAGCCTGCTTCAGATTCTGTGTCTCCTCTCTCTCTGCCCCTCCCCTGCTTGTGCCTGCTTGTGCTCTCTTTCTTTCTTAAAAATAAATAAATAAACATTAACAAATATAAAAATAAATAAAAAATATTTTTAGCTTGTTCACCAAGAAGAGAAAATTTTATGACCTTTTCTAATTCAGTCCCATATGAGCATCATTGCATATTGGACCTAAATTTGATTTCTATGCATATAAAATGTCTTGAAAAATGAACAGATGCACTTTTGTGTGTAAGAATTTTATTTTTTATTATTTTTAAATGTTTCTTTATTTTGAGAGAGATGGTATGAGCAGGGAAGGGGCAGAGAGAGAGGGAGAGAGAAAATTCCAACCAGGTTCCATGCTATAAGCATAGAGCCTGACATGGGGCTTGATGCCACTAACCATGAGATTGTTACCTGAGCTAAAATCAAGAGTTGGATGCTTAAATGACTGAGCCACCCAGGTGCCCCTGTAGGAATTTTATCTTTTTAAAGAAGTTATTATATATTAGAATGATATCTTCTCATCCTCCCTGGTGTAGGCACTACATGAAAGGTTTGTTTTTTATAACTTTGGTAATAAAATTTAAATGTGACATTTATAGATATATGTAGAGAGAGACTCCTGATAGAAAAACTACTAGTAAGCTCACAAGGCTTATATATGATATAAAACTACATGTTGCTTGCAAAATTTCCTAGGCAATTCTTGAGCAGAATTTGAGCTGTGATAAAATTTGAGAAATGCTAGGAAATTTGTATTTCTTTCAGAATTATTTATTCTCTTAACCAAGTTATAATTTATGTTCTTTAGCTACTCAGTAAGAAGATCCCCTAAACTGCCATATATTAAATTCAAAGCATTTTTCATAATGGCCTTATTATTAATTTTTAAGGTTATGACATTTTGACATTTTATTCACATATCTATTTATTCAAAGATATCTTTATTCCTCTATTTATTCAAAGATATCTTTATTCTCACGACTGTCATCAACTCTAAGGATACATGTGGTATCTGCCCTCACACTGTTGACAATCTGGTGAACATCTCTCCTGTTGTATTATTATTTGAGAAAAAGATGCTACAAATTCAGAATATCAAAACTGAAATTGATGTAGTTTATGTTTGTATAATCACATTCATCCTCAAGTCAACACTATAATTCAATTAAAGGACAAAATTTTGAATTTTACAGCTTTTGACAGTTAGCATCAGCATATTAATTACCAATTGCAGAGTCTTACACTTTGAAAAATTATCATTTTCCATTTTATTTATCTTGAAGAAATATGTTCACAATGATTTATGCAATAGGAGGAACTGCCTGTAAGCAATAAAGTGGCTCTGAGTTATAGCTATTCCACCTTAAAATGATCTAAATTTTATCAAAACCCAGCACATTTCCATCAAAGCATTACAGCAGTCAGTTATTGTAAGTATTGTCATTATTTTAAAGTATATTTATTTATTTTGAGAGAGAGAGGATCCCAAGCAAGCCCCAACTAGGGGCTCGATTTCACTAACTGAGATCATGGCTTAAGCCAAAATGAAGAGTTTGTCACTTAACTGAATGAACCACTCAGGAGCCCCACCTATTACTATTTTTAAAAGGACTGTGGTTGTTAAGATCAGGATTGACAGCCTTAACGACCAGCAATAATGTTGTTTTTATTATTTCTTCATTTAGTGGTTGAAATATGAGGTTTATCAGCACCTCAGGAGAATTTGTATAGTATGAAACTATTTAGTGAATATATAAACAAATGTGTAAAAAAACTATGTTCATAGCAAAGTGGATTTTTTTAAGTTTATTTATTTATTTTTGAGAGAGAGGTGGAGGGCAGAAAGAGAGGGAGAGAGAGAATCTCAGGCAGGTTCCTCACTGTCAACCCAGGGTCCGACATGGGGCTCAAATTCACAAACTGTGAGATCATGACCTGAGCCAAAATCAAGAGTAACATACTTAACTGACTGGGCCACCCAGGCGCCTCTCATATCAAAATGTTTTAGGTCACTAAGATTATGCATCAAATCTAATCAATGAGCCTAAATTATTTATTCCATTTTTAATCTTCAAGTAACACAAAGTAATTTGTGTTGTAGTTTTCCAATCTAATTGAGAAGACATCAAGCTGAACGTTGCATGCTCTGGGTTCTAGTACCTGTTTGATACTACCTAGCTCTGTGATTTGACCAGCTCACTTCATTTCTCTGTATCCCACTTTCTTCATCAGTCCCCTTCAAATTCTCAGTCTTTGTGTCATTGTCTTGGATAATGAGTATTATTATTATAATCATAAATTTTAGTTCAGGACCCTAAGTCAATATTTTTTTTTTTATTTTAAAGAGAGAGTGTGAGCAGGAGAGTGGGAGAGAGAGAGAATCTTAAGCAGACTCCGCACTCAGCAGGGAGCCCAATAAGGGGCTTGATCCCACAACCCTGACATCATGACCTGAGCCAAAATCAAAAGAGTTGGACACTGAACTGACTGAGCCACTCAGGCTCTCCCCCACCAAATTTATTTTTAAAGCTTCTCTTTTCCTTTGTTAATTACAAAATAAAAAGATCTCCAGAAAGGCTAACTCCCCTAATACTTCCCTCATCCCTACCCAATGCTGAAGTTGAGCAGCAAAAAATACATTTGCTGAAAGCCTGAGAATGAGATTCTTGGCTTAGGGATCAGTTAGACTTTGAAAGATGTTTCATGAAAAATTTTTACCTAAGTATTAGAATTCTTCATATTTTCTCACATTTCTGCTCCTCTCTTGTCCATTCTAATTTCACTTTCTTTTAATAGTGTCACATTCTCTTCTAGTTTACCCAAATTTGACACCTGAGACTTATCCTTCCCTTTCTTTCTAACCCCAACCCCATTTATTCAATCATCAAATCAATTCTTTTATAATAAGGATGTGGTCTTTCCTTCCCCTACTGCTCTCAACTCTTCTAGTTCAGTGTTTTTAAAAGTCTGGTCTGTAGACCACACACATCCAAATTCCCTAGAGGTCTTATGTTTGGAATCACTTGCAATACCTGTTAATGCAGATTTTGCGGGGTGGGGGTCCAGACCTTTATAATCAAAATTTGAGGATAGAGGCTTGGAAACTTACATTATTATCAAGCATCTATCTCAAAATGCCCAAGAACTCTTCACATTTTCTAATATAAATTGGATGTGAGTAAAAGATTAATGCACACTGAACCAGTTTTGGACTGCTGCCTTGGCATATTCTGCCCAGATCATAAAGTGCCTTTCTTTAGAATAGAGCATTACCTGACACCTCTTATTCCCAACCATTGATGTTTCTGTCAGAACTTCAAGGCAGTAGGAAAAGTCTTGTTTAACATCCCATTACACTTAATTTAATTCATTTGTTCTACCTTTCTAAGGTTTCTAAATATTAATGAATACACAGTTAATTTAGGCCTGATTAGCTTTATCACATTTTAGTTTTTCTTTTTTTTTTCACTCAGATTTAGTTTTAAAAATCTTATATTCCTTAATAAAATTATCTGGTCATTTCAGAAACAGGTGCCTGATGTTCCTAATTTTCCATGGTATCCTTTTCCATCCCATCCTCTTAATCCTCATACTGTACTTTTTTTCTGTCTCATAGAGAGAGGAGCTCTTTTGGAAACAGAAATTTCTATAATATTTTTATTCTATTTATTCTCTAAAACTCTTAATTACTGTTGCCATGGGTAATACACACACTAGTACCACCACCACCACTACTTTGGGTACCAAAGAAATTGATCGTCTCTGGGAAGGAAGGTTTCAGTTGCTGAGGTAGCAGGGATGATAGTAGAATGAAATGGTAGAATGAAAGTAGAATGATGATAGTAGAATGATGATGGTAGAGACTTGATTGAGTATGGGGAGTCCTCTTCCTGCCAGGAGATCGAAAATGATCCTTTCATTTGAAACCTACAAAATGTTTCAGTGTGGAGAAAAGTTGTCAGTCTCTAATTTACATTTTTATTACAGACATAAAGGAGATAATTCTCAGAAGTGGGTGTTTGGAACTGACAGCTGCATTTATTCTAAGGTAAGGACTTTGTAAGCCACAGTTTTTATTCTTTTTTTTTAATATTATATCTCATTTTTATTTTTATTTATTTTTTTAACTTTATAGTTTATTGTCAGGTTGGTTTCCATATAACACCCAGTGCTCTTCCCCACAAGTGACCTCCACCATGACCATCACCCCCCTTTACCTTTCCCCCTTCCTCTTCCGCCCTCAGTTTGTTT
>JAQQST010002378.1:0-10170 GCA_028646485.1 Cryptoprocta ferox
GTTTACTTGCACAAAACTGATCAGTTTTGAGAGATCGTTAATGCCCTTGAAGTGGTTTTGTGGGTGTGAAACAAATGGTGAGAATTTGAATTGGTCCCTCTTATTATAGTATTGAAATTAAGTCTACTTAATTTATCAAGTCATGTTCATGCCCTGATTTTATATACTTGTATCTATCAATAAACATTGTGATACTTGATACAGAGTTGTGTGTGACTTAAGTAGCAACTACAAATTTATGAATTATGGTTTGAGGGGTACCTGGGTGGCTCAGTGGATTAAGTGTCCGTCCACCTCTTGATTCATGATGATCTCTTGGGTCCTGATACAGAGCCCTGCGTCGGCCTCTGTGCTGACAGCGTGGAGTCTGCTTGGGATTCTCTGACCATCCCCTGCTCATGCAGTCTGTTGCTCTCTCAACGTTTAAAAAAAAAAAAAATTTACAATCTTAGAAAATTCAAGGGAGCCCTTACTAATACATAGCAACGAACGTGATGACATTTCTTTTCATGGTCCCGTGAATACATGGTGAGCTGAGAAGCTACCACACATGGCCAGACAACACAAAAACACCACCACCATGTTCTAAAGACATAACTATCTGCGATCTTAAAACCTACCATACTATGGAACGACCGTATTAAGCCAAAATATTTCTTGGATCTACACAGCTCTGTCTGATCTAATCTGTCCTGGCCTTTTCCCAACACCCTATTTCTCTGCCCTAATGTCCTGCAACTTGGCCTTGTTCATTCTGCCACACTGGCCTACTTTCTAGGACATGGCAGACATTAGAGGCTTCTTCCCTTTCCTCCCTCACCCCTGTAACTAGATGACTGGCTCCCCAAGTTTTGGTTCAAATGTCAGGCTAATTAAGGTCCCCACTGTCTACCCTATTTAAAAGTAACTGGGGGTAGCTGGGCTGGCTCAATGGGAAGAGCATGTGGCTATTGATTCGGGGGTTTGGAGTTCTAGCTCTGTGGGTGCAGAGGTTAATTTAAAAAAAAACCACATAACTTGCTATCCTTGTTTTCCTTTTTAGATACTATCCCCACCATTACTTCATATTTAGGTCTTAGCTCCCTCCAGAATGTGAGGAGATTATAGAGATACTGCTGTATCCCTAGCACGCAGAATATTTACTGAACCAAATTACAAATAAAATTACCTGGCAGGATCTGAACATGAAAAAGTAGTGGAAAGGCTTGACTTGAGGACTAAGGGTTCATTCCTACCCTTAGTAGCCGGGTGATCTTAGGCAAGATGCTTTGTATTGTTTGATTTTTTTTTTTTTAAAAATTGGAATAATGCCATGAGAACTAAAGGTAATGTGAATCTCAACTAGCAAGAGAGCCTCGTACATAAGTAGCCCTTTGATATACGTGAATTCACATTTTACCTGGGCTGCTTCCATCCCAAGCTTCCAATCAGATCAATCCAATGGGCATTTCTCAGTCTTAATTGACCTCTGAAAAGCATTCAGCATTTGTTATTTCTTTGCCTTCAGGGTTCTCAGTGTCCTTTAAGGCTCTTTTCTAGCCTGGCTTATAAATGTTACTGTTAATGCTTTGCTCAACACTCAACTCCTATAGCTCCAATTACCATCTGCATCTTGAAGGTGTCTATCTTGAAGATCATCAAACTTGCACATCCAACCAGCCAGCTCCTGGACACTATCTGAATGTGCCCCAAGCACTTCAAACTCAGTGTGTCCATCACTGAATTCCCCCAAACCAACATTTCCTCATTTCCTGGCTCTGAGTGATACTGCCATCTGAGCCCGAAAGGAGTCACGGTTCGCCTCCCTTCCTTCCCAACCACATTCTGTCCATCTTCCTTTCATGATAGCTATTGAAGCCTTTGACTTTGCCCCGTCTCTCCACTGCACTGCCCCAGTCCAGGCCCCGCTGTCTTATGCCTGAATTACTTTAGTTGACTTCCAAACAGTTGCCCTCCTGTTCATCTTGCTTCCAGTTCATTCTCTATATCACAGGGTGCTTGTAAAACTCTGCCCTGTAGAGGCTCCAAGTTTTCCTCAGAAGTAAGTTCAAGTTCTTTAACAATGGAGTTACCTGCTGTTTGCCCCTTTACATTTTTTTTTCATCTCCTGTCTCTGGGCCTCTCACAGGCTGCTCCCTGTGCCTGGACAATTGCTCTCCTTACTGTTCCCACCTCTTATCCCCCTTCATCTAGCGTATTTTCATTCATCCTTCAGGGATTAGCATAAATGTTCCATATTTGGAAAGCTTGCCTTCCTCTGCCAAGACTGGGTGAGGAGTTTGTACCAATCAAGAGCTCTTGGTTGCAAAAAAGATACTCTGGACAAACTAAGTAGAAAGAAACTTTATCAGAACTCCACACAAGGGAGCCCAGAGGCCAGACTTAGAAATGAAGGGGGACAAGGGGAAGCTAGGTAGCCTGAACCACAAGCCACCTGACAACTGGAGCAATGTTGTCAGCACCCCCATCACACCCCAAGGCCTCCTGTGCCAGTATCTGAATCCCCTAGTGACGTCGGGTCCAGGTTCAGAGCCCCAGGCAGAAGCCAACTGATGGGGCTTGGATCACGTGTTCGCCCCTTGCGGAGCCTGGATCCTCAGGGCCCCTGCTGTGTCAAGCAGGCCCTGACACCCACAAATCTTACAGTGCGGGAGGGAAAGAACAGAACTTGTGTAAACAGCCTCTCTGAACTCCACCTCCCTTCTAGCACTCCCTGCGCTGCGCCCTGACCACCTGCTTACTGCCGGGACTTCCACTGTGCTGAGAGCTCCCAGACCGCAGGGGAGTGTCCCGTTCATTGCTCTATTTTCAGGGCGTAGCACAGGGCTAGACACATATTAAGGACCAATAATGGAATGTATTGTATGGAATGCAATAATGAATCCAGGTTTTGTGGAACCTGAATTTTATATAATTGCGGCATGAGGGAAAAGGTGTGTCTCTTCAAGAATACAAACTTGAGGTCAGGGTCCAAATAGAGTCCTATTTAAGAGTCTGGCCTTGAAACTTAAGCTTACGGATTTCATGGCAACTCCGAGCAAATGACTACAGTTGATCCCCTACAGCGTGATTCTTGTCCTGATCTGTACCAAATCTGCTTCCAATCCAATTACAAAACACTCAGCTCCCCACATTAATTTATTCATTTGTACATTCAAAAGTAAGCGTCTCATCGCTGCCGGCCTTGTGAGGGCTGGGACACAGCGGCAGTGAGACACCATGTCTCCCCATGCAAGAGCCACCTCCTGTCCAGCGGGGAGGCAGATGGGAGCAGACGGTGCAGCCATGGGCAGGTGATGGCCCACCAGAGCCGAGAGGATGAAACACCCTGGAACCCTGGAGAAGCTGTGACTTCAAGGAAGAGTCACTCTCCTGACAGGCATTTGGTGGGGAGGGGGTGCTCTCGAGGCAGCAGCAGGGGAAGCCAGCTTCACCTTTCTCCTGGCTCCGCAAAGCCCCCATCTCCCCTCCCCTCCACCCCAGAGGCAGAGGCACCCCACCAACACTTCTGAAGGGACGTCTTTCATCTTCAGCTGGAAGTGGCAGTGCGGGGCAGCTTCAGATACCAGCTCCTCAGCGGCGCCAGGAGGACAGGGACTTACAAAGTTCCTTCCTCGTACCTCACTAGATTTAGAGACAGCCTTCCAAGGGGGGGTCCACAAGGAAATCTGGTCAAGAAAACACCTGAGCACACAGCAGAGCAGAGCAGAGCAGACACAGGACCCTGGAGCCAAACACTGCCCAGACCCACAGACTGTCCTCCCAGCCCGCCTCACCTGGAGTCAATCCCCAAGGATGGGATAGAGCCAAGGTCAGGCTTACTGTCTCCACTGCGCCCTCTGCTGAGCTCCCAGGAGAAGACACCCCACCCCTCTCTGGAGGAGGATACAAAGGTACTCCTCTGTTACATCCCAAGGGAAAGAGGACAAAAACCTATTGGACATGCTCATCAAGGGGGTAGGGGAGAGGGAGAATTTACTTTGGTTTGGTCTGGTCTCCCTGTCAACCGTGGATGTCAATAGTGTGAATCCCCCAGGGCTGCTCAGGTCTGTGTGAGACCCGTAGACTCACAGACTCGAGCCTGAATCCCAGCTTCCCAAGTAATTAGTTCCAAAAGCTTAGGCCAACTGCTTCCCCTCTCTGGGCTTCATATGCCTTATCTATGGAAACAATTCTTGGTTTGGCCACCCCCTAGGGTCATTGCAAGGAGCCAGATAGACGGGTAATGAAAACCAGTGTTCAACAGGCGTGGGGATTGCTCTACAAGTCTGTTCATCTTGGAAATATGTATTGGGTACCAGCTGCATTCTGGGCACTACTCCGGTGCTGGGGACGCAACAGTGAATGAGGCAAAGGCTTCTCATGGAGGACGCATTCTGGATGACAAGAGAGAGAGAAGAAACAAGTGGCTAGTGTCTATTGGAAAGTGCTGTATGTAGCAAAATAAAACAGAATAGCAGGAGTGAGGCAGATGCTAGCTGAAATAGGGTGTTCAGGGAAGGCCTTGTGAGGAAGGGACCCTGGAGCAAAGATCTAAATAAAGTGAGGGAGTGAATGATGCAAATGTCTGGAGGAAGAACTTTCCAGGCACAGGGGAAGCACAGCCAAAGGCCCTGAGATGGGAACACACATGGGACATCTGAGGAACAATGTGGAGCCAGTGTGGCTGAGCAGAGAGGAGGGCCCTGAGGCTGGAGAGTGGCAAGGGGGCATGTGAAAGAGCGGGACATCATGAGGACTGTGGCTTTTATTCTAAGTGGAATGGTCTGCCTTTGGAGGATTACTATTATTATTTATTAATAATGTTAATTATTCCTTAATATTATCCATGCTTTGCTATGGCATATTAGTATGCTTATTCTAGCTAACACTGCTTGAGCATTTAGTACACACCAGGCTGGATTAGGTACATTCGATTAATCATCCCATTTAATCTTCCCAACCTCTTTGAGACAGGTACTTTATTATCTTTATCTTATTGATAAGGAAACTGGCACCTTGCCCAGCGTCTTTCATTTATTCAACAAGTAGTCATGAGTACCTTCTGTGTGTGCTTTTGATGTGCTAGGACACAGCATTGTCACGGGGTCATCATTCAAACCCTGCCCTGCATTTCAGGAGCCAGAACTCATCTCTGCTAAGCCTGTTGGGGGAACAGAAGGAAAGGAAAGAAAGGAAGAGACTCACGCAGAGTGAGTGAGCTCCTCCTTCCTGGAAGTTTGCTGTCAGAGCTGGGTGAGCACCTGAAGGTGCAGGTGCCTCTCATGGTTGGGTCAAAGGTGAGGAAGATCAACCTCCAAATCCCCCTGTTATGGGTTGTGTTGTTTCCCACCCAAAAGATATGTGGAAGTCCTAACTCCAGGTACCTGTGAATGTAAAGTTATTTGGAAATCAGCTCTTTGCAGACATAATCAAGATGAGGTCATTAGGGGGGATCCTGATCCAATATGGATGGTGTCCTTATAAGAAAAGAGACACACATTGATGCACAGGGATAACGCCATATGATGATGGAAGTAGAGATTGCAGTAAGGTCTCTACAAGCCAAGGGATGCCGAAGATTGCCAGCAACACCAGAGGCTAAGAGAACAGCATAGAACCGATGCTCCCCTATGGGCTTCAGGTGTCCTGCCAATATCTCGATTTCAGACTTCCAGTATCCAGGACTAGAGAGAGTCCATTTCTGTTGTTCTAAGGCATTCAATTTCAGCCCTAGGAAACTAGGGTACCTGCCCCTTCTCTACCAGCACCCCCATCGTCGCCTTCCAGGCCACCCTGGCCTGTCCCCTACCCAGAACCCGCCTCACTGCTCAGCTGCGTACAGAAGGTGAGGGAAGAGCCAGGATGAATGAATGAATGAATGGTGGAGCTCTATTTCGTTCTGAGAAAAATCAACTCTGAAGAAAATTACTGCACTAGTAATCCACATTAGCGCTGAAAACTAAGAAAATAAAAAGAAGTGAAAAGACATAAAATCAATCATATTAGAGGGTTTCATAATTTGGGGCAAGATGACCATTCTGAGCATGTCGTTGGTGGCAGTCCCAGATTTTGTGGGGCCCTAAATTTAAATCATTTGAGGAGCCCTTTTAGGAAAAATAATACAAAATTACAAATACAAAATTAGGTACAGGGCCCAAAGAGGTGGGGGATCCTGAAGCATAAGCTTCTTCAACTTCATGGAAAATCCACCTCTGCATGGAAACAAACAAAAAAACAAGATCCAGAAACCACAAAGGAACAGGTTACTCTTTGGCTCAAAATACACAAAGGACAAACTAAGAAAAATATTTGCCATAATTAAGAGTTAGCTACAGGGGCGCCTGGGTGGCTCAGTTACTGGTTAAGCTTTCGGCTCAGGTCATGATCTCATGGTTTTGTGAGTTGAAGCCCCATGTTAGGCTCTGCGCTGACAGTGAGGAGTCTGCTTGGGATTCTCTCTTTCCCTCTCTTTCTACCCCTCCCCAATTCATGTTGTCTCTGTCTCTCCTAAAATAAATAAATAAATTAAAAAAAATTTTTTTTTAAAGCCACAAAAAGCTCTTAGAAATCAGTAAGAAGAAGGGTAGCTTCTGGGAGCCCCAACTATGTGCCTGGCCCATGGCTACATTATTGCTTTGGAATCTCAGAACAGTCCCAGGGCACAGACATTGTTATCACGACTGAACCCATAGGAAATCAGGGCTGAGGGACGTGAAACCACCATTCGAATGAAGCCACTGTCCAAAGTCACATAGCTTGTTGTTGGAAGAACTAGGATTTCGAGTGTGAATAACTCTAAAGCTTATATGTTTTCCATTAGACACGGTCAACATTGGAGCTCGTTTCCAAAGGTGGGGAAGCTAAAATATGGCAGCCCATGCCATAGATACCTGCAGTTTTCCCCAAATTACCCCCAAAAGAGGGAGTGGCCTGACATTTTAGCATTAACAATTTGTTTCAAATGACACGAGACCCTCTCAATTACTTTTTGTGCACAAGGATGTACTGTCTGGGGATGACACATTGATGAGGGACCATAAGGCAAGTTGAGGGCCAAGCACAAGCTACCTCACAAGCTAGCACAACACCACCATCACCCACCTTCCACCCCGTCCACCTCCTCCAGCTAGGTGGGATCTGTATGATATTCTTCTGGCATCCTTGGCTGCCCAAGAACAAAGGACAGAAAATAAATGGTTAAAGTAATAGATAGTTTACAAGTATCTTAGGAATATTACAAGAAAAGGGCAATCTTGCCAATAGCCTAATCTCCAGGAACTCCCTACTATCTTTTTGTTTTTACGCTTCACAAATTTGCAAATTTGCTGTCATCCTTGAGCAGAGGCCTTGCTGATCTTCTCTGTATTGTTCCAATTTTAGTATATGTGCTGCCAAAGGGAGCACAGGAACTCCTTTCTATCTTGATGATAAAGTTTTGCTAGAGGGAAAACAACTTTAGTGTGACAATAGCTAGACCTCTGGTCATCTGTAAGTCCTCTTTAGCATATGGAAATCCCTTTAAGAAACTTCCTCATGAGGGGCACCAGGGGAGTAGATCAGTTGCTTACTTATCTGACTTTGCCTCAGGCCATGATCTCACAGTTCATGAGTTCAAGGCCTGCTTTGGGCTGTTTGCTGACAGCTCAGAGCCTAGAGCCTGCTTTGGATTCTATGTCTCCCTCTCTCTGCCCCTACCCTGCTCCTGCACGGTTTCTCTCTGTTTCTCAAAGATGAACAAACATTAAAAAAAAAAAAAAGAAAAGAAATTTCCTCTTGACTTTACTTCCCCCAGTTCCACAGTATATAAGCAGTCACTCTTCATAACCCCAGGGCAGTGGGCCTCATCCCCGTGCTTTAATAAAATGACCTTTTGGCACCAAAGACGTCTCTAGAATTCTTTTCTGGCCATCGGCTCTGAACCCCCACCACTACAAAACTCCATCAACATGAACCTGAAATGGTCCAATCAATGCTAGTTTTCAATGTGTATGGAGATTTCCCCACAATGGGCTCAGTGTAAAAAAACCAAACCAAACCAAAAAAAAAAAAGCAGAGAAATTTAGCACAGATTTAATCGTTATTCCTGGGAATGTCATCACACTCTAAAGAGTCAGCAAAAGTTATAAATAAGCATTTTAAGGATCACTTTAAAAATCGTGGACACTCTTATTAGACAAAAGGAAAGGCCCCAAGTCTTACTGTGATGCGAATGAGCACATGTAGCTCAGGGCCCGTCTCCAGCCACACAAACACATTCTCAGGCCTCGATCACAAACAATGCCCTGGAAGGGAAGGTTAGCTCCTCTCAAAAAACCACATGGTTTGGAACGTGGCTGGAGACCAAGACCCAGGTCAAAGATTTTGTGACGAATTTGAGCAAAATTATTTTGCAAAATGGGAATGTAGAAAACCACTAGTTCTTAATGTTTTGTTTTATATGTGGTTTTAAATGTATGCTTGTAAATTAATGAATACATGTTATTAACAGGCATTGAACTATTTCACCTGTATCCCAAAGTCTATAGACTTCAGTTAAATCAATCACTTTTGAGCAGCGAGAGAAGCTTTACCACGGGAATAGGATCACACTGTAATTCAGGCCACCTTATGTTTGGGCATATGTGGTATAGGGGACGCAAAACACAATTACTGTTTTATCTTTGGAAATGCTGAGCAGGGAATCCTGTCACCAGAGCATTGTGGACACCGCACTGCCTAACCACATTGATTTAAAAAAAACCCACATCCGTAACAATGAGCCATGGAAAGACAAGGTCACGACCACATCCCTCCCAGCTCCAGTGCCACAACACAACAGGCCCTGGGGAAGAGGCACCCAGCCTGCGGGGCCAGGAGTAACACCTTCTGTAGTTCTTATACCCCTGCCCCTCCCCTCTGCAACCTCCCCCCCTGCCCAGGAGGGATTCATGAGTTGCTGGAGCCACTGGAGACTACCCTAGCTGGCTCTATGCACCTTTCTTCCTATCATGCCTCACTCCCTCCCCAGCCCACCAGAAGCCCGAGGGCCTCTGGTCTTTTCTGTATATATGCTACTCTGTTCCTATTCCCCACCCCTGCTCTCTCAAACCCTTTCTTCTTGTCCCCTCAGTCCCACAGTCACCAGCAAATGTCCCCATATATGCAATCTTTCTCTGAACTTTATTGTCATCTTCTTGCTCTGAAGGAAACCTGGCTTTTCCGTGAGCCCTTGCTCTCTTTCCTCTCATGCCAGTGGCCTTGGATGGGCCCCTGGCCATCTTGCTTCCTGCCAGCACTTTCCAACCACTTCTGTCCTCTTTTCTTCCAAGGACCCAGACCCTTTGAAGTTTACCCCATCAAACTTTACGACCTCTCAGGTGTGCTCACTTTTCTGCTCTTCAAAATAACAGTTTCATATCTTCTGTTTCCCCAAGCCTTCTCTGACCCTTCCCTCCCCGTTCCCTGTCTCTCCACACCAAGCCCTTGCCCGGCCTTCCAGCCCCAGTGGAAAAAAAAAAAAAGAAAAAGAAAACAACAACTGTGGGTATTCCCACAGTTCCCAGTTTGTTTTTTTCTTAAGTGTTTATTTATTTGAGAGAAAGAGACAGAGAGAAAAAGAGATAAGGGGAGGGGCAGAGAGAGAGGGGAGAGAGAGAATGCGGGGCTCAATCTCACGAATCAAGAGATTAGGACCTGAGACAAAATCAAAAGTTGAACAGTTAAGGGACTGAGTCATCCAGGTGCCCCAAGGGTACACTTGTCAATGTACAACCTCCCTACTCAAATTTTAGTCTTTGGACTCGTATCATCTGGGAGCTTGTTAGAATTGCAAAATATCTGGTCTCACTCCAGACCTACTGGATCAGAATCTCTAGGCGATTTCTGAGCCCATTAAAGTTTGACAAGTGCTGATACACAACATAAGACCGGCTCTCCTGCTGACCACCAAGGATTGTACTGTGTCCCCAGGCATGGTGGCCTGGGACTCAGCTTCTACTGCATGGAGAAACAATTCTATCCCCCTCCAGGTCTTCTTACCATCCAAATGACTGACTCGTCCACAACTCCCATTCTTTTACTATGGATGAAGTCCCACCTCTTTTCAAAGGGGCCAAACTCTCTCCCCATTCTCAGACCCTGTTCCCTTGGGCCAAATAACTGTAAAGCACTTGTCATCCCCATGATAGGGCACAGGGGCCTCCAACATCC
>JAQQST010002379.1:0-10157 GCA_028646485.1 Cryptoprocta ferox
AAAAAAAAAAAAAAGACTGAGACAGAAACATATTTCCAACTCCAGAAATCTCCATGAAAACTAGCATTATTTTGAAGAAATAGTTTTAAGTCAGAGAAGCAGATTTTTCATTTCACTAGTAAAAAATAATATTCACCAATGAAGAAAAATATCCAAGAGTAATGTATTACATAAAAGAGTCAAAATTCTATTTGCTTTACTTGCTCTTTATTTATTACCTCAGTTTCTAAAGGAATTTCTTGCTGAAAAGATTACTGCCTCCTTAAAAACTCCACTCATACACGTTTAGAAAATGTTTCTGACAGAATCCATCAGTCTTTTTCATTTAAAAAAATTTTTTTAACATTTATTTATTATTGAGAAACAGAGAGAGACAGAGCATGAGCATGGGAGGGGCAGAAAGAGAGGGAAACACGGAATCTGAAGCAGGCTCCAGGCTCTGAGCTGTCAGCATAGAGCCTGATGCGCAGCTCAAACCCACAAGCGGTGAGATCATGACCTGAGCCGAAGTCGGACGCCCAACTGACTGAGCCACCCAGGCGCCCCATCATCTATCAGTCTTAAGACAACAATTTCTCTGCAGTATAAAAAAAGCAAATGTTCTCACTTCTGTAAGCTCAGTTCTGCTTCCCCATAATTTGTATCCACTGATCCTGGCTCAGTGCTTGAGAGAAATACTCTTACACAAATCAATCCTTTAAATGTTTAAAGATAATTATATCTCCCTAAATTTCTATTAGGTCAAATATTTTCAGTTCATTCAATCATCTTCTTTGTGGTCCTTCCCATAAAGCATTTATTCTACTGTATTAATATTCTTCTTACAGTTAGGCATCCAAATCTAAATACTAGACTCCAGGAAGGATGTCATCAGGGCCAAGTGGGATAATGTGCTACACATTATTTTGGGTACATAACGTATTTTAATGACAATGAAGATCATAACTTCAATAACAGTCAAGAATAACACAATGCTTTTAACACTCAACATTCACAAAAATAAGAGACCTATATGGACAAGACAGTTTGCTACATTTGTCAAAAGCAGTACTACTACATCAAGTTAAAGGTAACTAAAATGCCTTGTCACAGAACAAGTTAAGCATATGAAGCATTAACAGACCAAATTGAAGATTTGTGGAAAACTATGGTAATTCCCCAGAAAATACACTTATTAAATAAAACTAAGAGCTATTATTTATAATATAAGGGATTTCACAGGTGTCTGAAGCCCATCCACAGATCCCAGAGCTACACTATTCATTGGTATAACCATAATTGTTCAGCATAGTAGTTAATTATACAAGTAAATACAATATAAATTTATATATTCTTCACAATAACTTTACTATCATCTTCATTTTGAAGTGCAGAAAAGTGAGTATCAAAGAAATTAAGTAATCTGCCATCAGATGGCAAGAAGAGGAACCCAGATTCAAGTAGTTAGCTCTAAACACATCATCTAAACATTTCTCTCACATCATCCATCAGGGTATAAACTACTTGAAACACTGCACATTAGGAACTGCTTGAAGCATTATGACTGATCAGTAATAATCATAATGATTTTTCTCTGTCATATTTTCTTCATCTACAAAGTAAAGAATATTTCTTAAAAAACTATGCAAAATTGATACAGGAAATAGTAGAAGTGGGAAGACATCATGAACAGAACCTCATTCAATGTATCAGAGGGAGAGATGGTAAGTGAATTTCATTTCAGGACTATTTATTTAGTAAATTAACTATATGGAGAACCAGGCTATAGTACGATTAAAGGGAGCTTCTAAAACAATCCCCTACAAATTCATCCAATTCACATTGATTCTTAAGGAATTAAAGTTGAGCTTCCCTGACCCAAACAAATATTCTAAATTTCCACAGATTCCCTCTTTAAAACGCTAATAATCACTAAACAAAAATCTGCTACAACTCAAATGAGCAAAAACAGAGAGGAATTAAAGTCAAAGGAGTTTTTCATAATAAGCCAGGTTATATATCCAGTAGTTCTCCCTATTTTAGTGTAGATTTAGTTATAGATCCTAATAATTTAAGGTATTACTGAAATAAATTCTTATTTTTAAATATTTTTATTTATTTTTGAGAGAGAGAGAGAGACAGCATGAGCAGCGGAGGGTCAGAGAGAGAGGGAGACACAGAATCCGAAGACAGGCTCCAGGCTCTGAGCTAGCTGTCAGCACAGAGCCACGACACGTTTCGTGGGTTTGAGCCCCGTGTCAGGCTCTGTGCTGACAGCTTGGAGCCTGGAGCCTGCTTCAGATTCTGTGTCTCCCTCCCTCTCTCTCTCTGCCCTTGCTCTGCTCACACTGTCTCTCTCTCTCTCTCTCAAAAATAAACATTAAAAAATTAAAAAAAAAATACAAATAAGAAAGATTTTTTTAAAAGACTATGCAAAAAAAAAAAAGCACAGTATTTCTCAGATTTTTTCAGAATCTTAGTGAAGAAACGTATACACAGTAAAAATTAAAAATATACTAAAGTGCCAAGATGAATTGGCCAAATGAAATAAATTATGCCTAATAGAAAATTATAGCTAGGTAAGAACCAAGTAATACTTTGCTTGTATTTTTGCCTAACGATGGGTTTTTCTGTGCATATTATTGGTGATTATTTGTCAGATTCCACCTTCCTGAAGCATAAGGTCCATGTGCTAATATGGACCACCACGCTAAATATAGTTATTTATTTGACAAATAATTAAGTGCCTACTATGGGTATTGTGCTGGGCACTAGGCTAGGTCCCGCAACTCCCCAATGCCACAAAAAAAGGACCACCTCAGCCTCAGAGATAATATTCTTGCAGAGAAGAGATTAAAGAGATACACAAGTAAACGTGAAAAGATTTAAATAAAAGATACCTGACAATGCATTTCCATGAAGAGCCATCTTGATCGTCTTGTTCTTCTATGTACATTCTGACATTGTGATCTTGATCCAACTGGTACCAGTACATAAGGCCATCTTTGTCTCGGCCAATTGGCTGGAGACGCATGGTATCAGCATCCTCCTCATTGATAATATTTTTGAATTTGAGATTGTCATCAAATTGACACTCGCAGAGGTACTGGAAAATAGTCATAACATGGCTTAAAATACTCCATAAATGTTTCTCCATCACAGTAAATGTGATATGTTTAACCACAGAACTGATTCAGGAACAAGTGCAGAAAAAAAATACATGTAGTTTATCCATCTTTCACTATCCTCTCCCCACTTTTGTACAACCTGTTTGGAATAACCAATTTAAAAGTATATATTTCGAGTTAACATTTTATTTTAGTATTTTATAAATTTACAGGTTTATTGTAATCAATGACACAAAAATCATGTCATATTTCAAATACACTATGCTGGTACTAGTCTCCCAAATTTTCTTATGTATAAAATTTTCAATGATTCTTTCTGTTAAAGCTTTTATGCACATTATTCTTGAAATGGCTATCGGTGAATTAATTAAAATAATTGTAATAGATAATAAATTAATTACCTTTAAGAGTGCTAGTTTGCATTCAACACTCATTTCAAGATAGCCCTTCTTCTCCATCTCCCATGCCCAGGTGCTATTAAACTCTTGGCATATCTGTAAGAGAAAGTTACTATCTTAATATGTTAAATTTCTATTAACATTAGTATTTTCTTGTACAATTATGTTAACTGTTCTTGTTTGTATGTATTTATAATGGAACAGGTTTATAACAAATACAATCCAAGCCAAATCCACCAGAAATGTTAACTATTAATGACTGAATTAAAAAAAATTTTTTTTAAGTATTTATTTATTTTTGAGAACGAGACAGAGTGTGAATGGGGGAGAGGCAGAGAAAGATGGAGACACAGAATCTAAAGCAGGCTCCAGGCTCTGAGCTGTCAGCATAGAGCCCAACGTGGGGCTCAAACCATGAGGGGTGAGATCATGACCTGAGCTCAAGTTGGATGCTTAACCAACTGAGCCACCCAGGAGTCCCAGATTAATGACTGAATTTAAGGTAAGTAGTGATTTCTGTAGCTCTCTCCTCTGGTCTCAAGAATATTATACACATTTTATGGCATATTTTCCCAAATGCAAATAATTATCTGATTCCCCTTCCAAACAACCCAGAAGTTCCTTGAGGGTAAGGACAATATTTACCGCTATGCCGAGAAGTAGGTTCAAAAAGCATGCCAAATTGTAGGCATATTTTTTTAAGTTTATTTATTTGAGAGAGAAAGAGAGAGAGCGTGCACAAGCAGGGAAGGGGCAGAAAGAGAGGGAGACAGAGAATCCCATACAGGCCGATGCGGGGCTCGATCCCACAAACTGTGAGCTCATGACCTGAGCCGAAATCAAGAGTGGGATGCTTACCTGACTGAGCCACCCAGGATCCCCTGTATGCATATTTTTTTTAACAGAGCCACACTCCAGCTCAATGTCCCCTTTATGGGTAAAGATTCCATTGCTTGGCATCTGAGACCTTCTATAATGTGGCATTAACTTAAATTTCTAGGCTTCTCTCCCTATACAAGCATGTCAGGCAAACCAGAGTTGCTGTAACAGTCTGAGGAGAGATATGGATAACCATACTACTCAATAATAAGGACTAATAATGCAATGGATTGTGTGACCTCGGTGAGTCCGTTTCCTTAGCAATAAAAGGAGAGCAGTAATAATATTGATCTTAAAGTTTATAAAATAGGCATGAAAATGATATAAAGTGTCTAGCAACTTAATGCTCTTTGTTCTAATCCAAGGAGCAAAGAATATAACGAAGGCCAAAGGAAAAGAACCAACCAAGGGACAAGATTATTTGGGAGCTTGTGCAGTTGCCTAGACAGGCAGGCAGGAGAAAAACAAGAAGGCAAATGGGATTGCTTATATAACCACATCAACCTAGAAATAAGACTAGCTGGCCCTCCTAGGAGTGTTACCCTTTTCCTATCCAGCACCAGTGTCATCTTTTTTACCAACTGTATAATAAAATTATAGGAGATCATTGTTGGGATAGAAAAAGAAAATAAGGGAAGCAGTATGGCCAGGAGCAATATAATGGAAGATCTTCAAAGGCACAAAGGAAGAAAAAGCTCACCATTCTCTGGAATACCATTAAGTCTCTGACTGACAATACTACCTTTTGTAGAGAGGGAAAAAAAATTGAGATATACAAAGTAAAAGGAAATTTTGGGAATATTACACAGGGAGGACCCTAATTAATTATATTAAAAGCTAAAAAGTCAGAGTTTGAATCGACATTTTGCCAAAGAATATATACAAATGGCCAATAAGCACAGGCAAGTATGATCAGCATAAGCCATTAGGGAAATACCAATCAAAATCACAATGGAATACTACTTCATATCCATAAGGACAGCTGTAATCATAAAAGAAAAATAATAGTGAATGTTGGTGAGGATGAGGAGAGACTGAAACGCACAGGTTGTTGACAGGAATGTAAAACGGTACAGCTGCTTTGTGAAAAAGCTAATCAGTTCCTCAAAATGTTAACACTGAGTTACCATGTGACTTTGCAATTCCATTTTTAGGTATTTATATAGAAAAAGTGAAAACACATGGCCATGCAAAAACTTGTACAAATGTTTATAGTCGCATTTTTATAATAGCAAAAGGTGGAAACAACCCAAATATCCATCAACTGATAAATAATATATGGAATAAACATACAATAGAATTTATATAGCTATTAAAAGGAATGAAGTAGTGATACATTCTACAGCATGGACGAACTTTAAAAACATTATGCTCAGTGACAGAAACCAGATACAAAAGGTTACATATTGTATGGTTTTATGTATATGAAATGTACACAATAGTCAAGTACATACAGACAAAAAGTTTATTAGTAGTTAGTTGCCAGGGGGTAGGTAGAGGGAGGAATATGGAGTGATTGCTAATGAGTAGATTTCTTTTCCGAGTGATAAAAATGTTCTAGAATTAAAGATAGTGGTGAAGATTGCACATCCTTGTAAATACACTAAAAAACACTGAATTGTGTATTTTATAAGGGTATATTTCATTATATGTGAATAATATCTCAATTAAAAAAAATCAGAGGGACAGTCAAGAATGTAGAACCCAGCTAATGATTTGTGAGTGCCCTGCTGTATACTCTGCCCCTAAAGAAGAGAGGATGTTGGTTGACCATCTGTAACGGTCAAGGCTGAGTGTGGGGAAGCACACCTCTGGTATCTGAGAGGGGTTGGGAATGACACAGCTCCAATGCCTGCTCAACAACCCAAGTACCAAGGCTCATGCAAGTCAGAGATACCAAATACAAATGAACAACTCTTAATTATCTTTCACCATGTGAAAGGGGAGAAAAGTGAAAGAGGAGTAGATAAATAGATAATTAAGATATAGACCTCTCTGCCTCATACTACTTACCTTTAATTTATGGGCCTTATTTATACAGTTTAGGGTACAAAACGTTTGTGCTGATATTCAGAGATGAATATGGTACTCATTTTGTTTCTTTAAGGGCAACGTAGACATATTATTGTGCCATTTGAGGAAAAACAAAACACCTGAAACTTAATATTAGATATATTCAAATAGCCATCATCTACTGATATTACAAAGTAAAGACTGTAAAAAAAAATGAGTACTCTAAATGACACTTAAATAGTTATGCAGGACTATATAAATTTACACTGGAGGTCAGCAAACTTTTTCTGTTAAGGACCAAACAGGAAATAGTTTAAGCTCTGTAGACCATATGGTCTCTTTTCAACTATTCAACTCTGCTGTTATAGTGCAAAAGCAACCATAGAAAATACATAAATGAGTAAACTTGGCTGTGTTCCAATACCACTTTATTTATGGATAAGGAAACTTGAAATTCATATAATTTTCATATGTGTCAACCATCCTCCCAAC
Source organism: Cryptoprocta ferox (assembly GCA_028646485.1). Classification (NCBI taxonomy): domain Eukaryota; kingdom Metazoa; phylum Chordata; class Mammalia; order Carnivora; family Eupleridae; genus Cryptoprocta; species Cryptoprocta ferox. Next base: position 6,890 of record JAQQST010002379.1, read on the forward strand.
CATTTAAATATGTAAAAACCACTCTTAGTTTTCAAGCCATACATAAATAGACAGCAGGACAGATTTGGCCCATGGGCCAACATTTGCCTAGAACACCAGAAACTAGCTCTATCTGTCAGAGACTGCCCATGACAGTTATTCTTGGATCCTTGTGAGACGAGAAAACTAAAGGGACTCCATGAAAAACTCCTTTTTTCCCTGCTTCTATTCCTGTTAGGACCTACACCCCTGCCTTTTACATGCCTTATAGAACAGATAACGTATGTCTTCCTCGTAAAGGTTAAGGAGTTAATGACTTCTTTGGAAATCTTCTAGCACAATAGATAACATCTAAGGAGTAACCAGGAAAGGTCATCATGAGTGTTTTCCAAGACCACTGACTCATCAAGACCCCTGGCTTCAGTGCACAAGTGACTTGTGGAGAACATCATAACTCATCTTTGTTCCCAGACACCTGAGAAGACTCGTGCACCAGACCATAATCCTCAATAAAAACCCAGACTCCAAGCAAAGACAAGGCTCACTCTCCTTTCCTTTCTGAGTCTCCCAGGTGCTCTGTATTTGTACTGTCTTCAATACACCCTGTTCTCACTTCCTCTTGGTTTACATTTGATTTTTATCCCATACAAAGCCAACGACCCTGTTGGATGTCCTGAGAGAACCCCTGTGTCTGAGGACCCAGCCAGCCTGCATCACTTGAAGCAAGGGGATCCTTACTAGATTGGTAATTCATATTAACTCCCTATGCTCCCACTTGATTCTGACCAAACAGCCTCGTAAATATAATTTGGTTTTGCATGCAATTTCTCTTTAGAGACTGTTCCAGCATCCAAAACATGAACACTTTCGTATAATGTTCATACTTATCACTCTTTAAGTTATTATTCTATAATACTGGTTTTATGTTTGATTCTAATCAGGTTAATGAGAAGTCATATCCAGTTGTATCCCCCTGCATGGTGCCTTAGGACAGACAGCCTTTCTGTTATACACATGAAATCAATGCCATCAGCCTGGGAGGACTCTTGGCCACCTGCCTGCTGCCACTCCACTACCTCCAGGCTGTGTTTTCCCCCTAACTTACAGAAAAAAAAGGTTGAGGATGGCATAAGGCAGGGGCAGGGAGGCAGGGGAAGGGAGCAGATTTGAAAGCCACAACATCTCAATATTTACAGGAGAGGTGGTTTCACATGCCTACACAGCAAATACATGGAATTTATCTCAGTGAGATCATGAACAAACTAATCTTAGAGTCATATTCGTAATCAAGTACCAAAAATTCTGCGCTTTTTGACAACTTAGAACATAAAGAATTAAAATGGGGAGCTATGGGTGGGTGGGGAGAGAACTGCAACAACCCTCAGCATGAACATCCACTACATTAATTATGAGACTAAATCAAATTCTAACATGGCTGCTAGCACACTCAGGACATGTCCCTGGGACCACCCTGGGACCACCCTGCTCCCACGGAGCTCCTGTCTAGAAAACTCATAGTTTGCAAAAGAATTTACTATGTATTCCAGCCAACCCTTGTTCTTTGTCCCTGAATTCCCTTTTCCATTTATTCAGAAAAATAAACAAACAAAACCTTACAACTCTAAATCTTTCCTCTGTCCCTTTGAGATGTATATGTATCTCCTATAAAAGTGTCTTTCTCAAGGACCAGAAAGACATTCCTTTGATTTGGAATCATCAGGAAGGATACATGACCTCCCAGACTCTGTGGGAGGGTAGAAAGTTTATCTTTCATAGTTAGCAGGCACAAAAGGCCTAATCAGGTTGCCTGATTGACTCTCACACCTACTTTTTATAACTGTTCATTTCCCTAACTCCTTTTTCACTCCTCATTTCCACCTCCTGAAACCCTTTAGTCTCCCCTTAAAATACCAGTCACCTCTGGGCAAACTGGACATGAGCTCAGCTCCTTCTTCTACCACAACAGTTAGTGAATAGTGTCTGTCTTTATTGCCTTTTAACTAGTGTCTGGCTTTATCTTTGGGGGGAAGGGTCCTCAGATACCATTCGGATGGAAATCTTTATTTTATAATTTAGAAACAAGAAGTTTAAAGAGATTCATTTATCTGGGGATTCCACCAATATTCACTGAGCACCTATTCTATGGCAGGAACTAGTCAAGGAGCTGGGATACCATGATGAAGACAGATAACCTGCTACCATGGAGCTTATATTCTAAGAGGTAGTAAAACAGGTAAAAATAAGAAAACATCAAGTAGAGACAAATGCTACACTGAAAATAAAATAGAGTAATGTCCTAGAGAAAGTTTGAGTATAACTCTGGTTGGGTGCTCAGAAAAGACCTCATTAAAAAAATTGACATATGGGGCACGTGGGTGGTTCAGTAAGTTGAGCATCTAACTCTTGATTTTGGCTCAGATCATGATCCCAGGGTTGGGAGATCCAGCCCCTTGTCAGGCTCGGCACTGAGCATGGAGCCTGCCTGAGATTCTGTCTCTACCTCTCCCCCACTCCCCACTCATGCTCTAATTAAAAAAAAAAAAAAAAAGTTGACATTTGACACAAAAGGTAGAGACATGACTGAGGAAACAGAAATCAGCCACAAGATCCGAAGTAGAAATGCAGATCCAGGCAGAAGAAACAAGCTAGCACAAAGGCCTTAAAATTTGATATATTAAAAACATGGAAAAGAAAGTATAAATGAAGTAGAATAAAGGGTAAAATAGCAGAAGATAAGGTTAAAAGGGGAAGCAAGGGAAAAATTATGGAGGCTAGGGTAAGAAATTAAGATTTTATTTCAAATATAACAGGAGGCCACTAATAGATTTTAAATGGGGGAGTAACAAAATCTGATTTATGTTTCAAAATTAGCTGCTGGAAAAAATGGAAACTGAGAAGCCAATTATAAGAGATAATGATGCCATGGACTGTGGTGGCAGTAGTGGGAACAGAAAGAAGTAGCTGTATTTTAGAGGTAGAATCATCAAGACTTTTAATAGAACAGATATGGAGAGTGACTGGAGAGGAAAAGCAAAGGTGACATCTACAATCCTTGGCTTGAACAAATGGAAGGATAAAACTGCTTTTAATGAAAGTATTAAGACAATACCAAAAAGAAGGGAGTTAACAAGAGATGTGTTTTGTACCTACTGAGTTTGAGGTTATACATACATGATCTAAGAAGTATCTCATTTGAATCAAGAAGCAAAATAAACTATTGGGACCTCATCAAGATAAAAAGCTTCTGCACTGCAAAGGAAACAATCAAAAAAACTAATAGGTAACCAAC
>JAQQST010002380.1:0-10155 GCA_028646485.1 Cryptoprocta ferox
GCCACCGCCGCTTTTCAAGGTGCCTTTCTCGGCACCGCCGCCACCGCTTTTCGCGCCGCTGCCGCCTTTATCTGTGCCGCCGCCTTTTGTGGTGCGGCTTGGAATGGATGCTACTGCCGCTGCGCCCAAAGAAGAATTCGCCAGCCAGATGGGACGGATTTCTCTCCGGGCGCCCGGCAGTTATATATGGGGAGACGGACGAGTTTATCCTCCCTTAGAGATGGTTCTAGGTGCGTTTTCTGTCTCTTTTTCTCTTCCCCTGGTCCCTCCGGGGCACAGCTCGCTCTCCCTGTGTTGGGCTCGGTGGCTCCTTTCCCCTTTACCACTGGGACCCACCCGTCCCCTAATTTCCCAGATCACAGTCACTCACTCAGGCATCTTTGAGGTTGTCTTCTTTCTGGCGTCTGTTTCTTATTCCCCCACTTGCAAATCCAAGTTTTATCCCTTCAGTCCTTCTCAGTCCAATCCATGCGGGTGTGCGTGGATTACAGAGCTCCCTGCTTCTCCGCCATCTTGCCTGCTCTCCGCTTGTGCCTCTTAAATGTAACATAATTTAATGATAAGTAAAAGTATGCATTATCCTTTTAATAGCCAAAAGGAAATTTCAAAGTGGAATAAATTTCCTTTTTGTTATTAAAAGGATAATGTACATTTTTACTTATTAAATTGTATTACATTTATTATTATTTTAAATTAAATATATTGGTTAACATCTATTAAAATATTAAATAGACACATATGTAAGGAAAATAAGAATGGACCATATGCCATTTCCTAGAGGTAAATGAAGCTGTGGAATCCACTGCAATCATTTTAATGGGTATCCTTTTGTACATATATATATTATATTATATTATATTATATATACATACACATTATATATAGAAACTTAAAATATATATGTTACAAAATTATGTCATATTTTGTATTTTTATTTTTTAATGTTTATTTATTTATTTTGAGAGAGAGTGCTCATGCACAAGCATGGGGAAGGGCAGAGAGAGGAGAGAAAGAATCCCAGGCAGGCTTCGCATTGTCAGCACAACAGCAATGTAGGGCTCAATCTAAGGAACTGTGAGATCATGACCTAAGCGAAAATCAAGAGTTGGATGCTTAACCACCCAGTCACCTGGCTTTTTGATATGTATATAACCTCCTCATGAATGTTTGTACAACTTTGTATTTTATCATCAGTGGTTAAAAAATGAATCTCTGTCAACATATTCTCATCACAACTGGATATCACATTAAAGAGAAGCAAAACAAAATAGTAATGAATGATACTTGAACTGAATTTATGATGAACTTTATCTCATTGTTGCTTTAATTTCCTTGTATTTATTTTGTCAAAGATATTGGCACATATATATAATAAAGCTGCCCTTTCAGAATCTCATAAAAATTATAAAATATAATCATATATATAGATAACCCTCAACTTACTCCAGCTCTGGAAACCATCTGCATGTTTTAATACAACACTGGATACAATTGAAGACATTTTTTACCACTGAAATAGAGCACTATCACATAAGGAAATTGAAAAACTTTAAAGGATTCCATGAATATTCTTCCCTGGCAGAGGAAGACCTGAACAGATGGACATAAGTTTGGAAAAAGACCTCCTCCAGTGAATCAGCAATAAGACAGAGATTAGATAAGATAGAGATAACATACCTTCCCATTGCCTTGGTTTGAATTACAAGTCTGTCCATGTTAGCCACAAAAACTTGAGCAAGTAACATAACCTATCTGTAAACTTATCTGTATAAGACCAATAATAAAAATAATATCTAACTCATACAATTATTTCAACGACTAAATACATTTATAAATGGAAATTACTTAGCATAGTGTTTAGACAAAAAGTGATCAATAAAAATCACTACTACTATTATTATTTGCTCACCATATTTTCTAATGTAGTGGGGCAAAGTAAATGGAAATAATTATGGAAAGTTTGGGTACAAAACAAAATGTAATAATGAAGTAAAATAGAGACAGACATTTCAGAACCAGGGATGTCATTGCAAGAATGGAGGTAAGTGAGTATTTGTGTGTATTTGTGAATTTTATATCTTTTATGAAGTAACTTGACAATTGCTTTTCATCCTGAATTTGATAGGCTTAAATCTGTAGGTTTAGTTAAACATGTTTTCACATGACTAATGCTTTTATGAGCACAAAAAAGAAAGTGAATATTTTCAATTAAAGAAAAGAAAAAAATAAAAGTTTCTATTTTAAGCATATTTTAACATTCATGAAAGTAAACACAAATAAACTAATAAACAAGGTAAATACCTTCGTTATAATCCAGAGTTGAAAAGTAGAAGAGAAACCAAACAAAATACTATAAAGGTCTATTAAAAGAATGTTAAACACATGCATTTACCCCTCCTGCCCCTTTTTAAAAACTCACTAATGAAAAGGGATTTTTAAGCTGGCATAAACATACAAACACAAAGAGAATGGGAGAGGAGTAATAACAATGGACATCGAATAGCAGATAGCTGATTTCGTGCCCAAAAAGCTGAATTCTAAACTGGTAATTGGGATAGGCTTTAGGAAACTTGACTGTACTGCAGTACAAATATTTTTGGAATTGCATGTCCAGTTACCTTAGGAAGTGATTTTAAAGATGGGCTGAAGAAGATAATTGGTTGAAAATAAGTTGTATAGGTATTTAGCAACCTTGGTTTTCCTGTACTGGTCAGTTGGAGGCTGACAGATAATTGAGAGCTATTTTCTTTGGGGAGTCTCTGAAATGGAGATACCACACACACAGATGTTCTATTGTATTTCCCAATAAAAGAGGAATACCATACTGAACTTGGTGTGTTTAAATTAAACTTGGCACTTTGGATATTGGGAACCAGGCTTACACATTCTAAGAAGTGTATTGGAAGACCCCTCTTCAGGAAGGAATTAAACTAGCCAAAGAATCAAAACTAATCATATTGACAGGGTTTTCCCTGCCAACAACCCAGACACATTGCTTTCTCTGAAGACAATAACCTGTAAACTCCATATATGGTTATAGAGATGTGGGAATAACCTGTTAAATGCTCAATTGCTAATGTGAAGGGGCCCTACAATATGATGAAACAATTTAATATGAAAGATATAGACATGAAAAAAATCAAGTTTTTAAAGTTTGAAGTACCAAAGAATACAGAGGGTGAAGAAAACAAAATGGCAATCTCCTCAGAGGAGTAAGGGAAAATATTTCATCCACAAATTTAAGAATGGAGTGCTATTTAGAAAATTACATTCAGCATATAAGTAATAGTGCTTAGAAATTTAAAATCACAATAATAAAAATGAAAAAAAGAGAAACCTCAATAGGAAGTTCACAAAGTAAAACTTCAGAAATCACACAAAAGGTAAAGTATAAAGACAAATGATGGGGAAATTTGAGAGATAAGAAATTTAAAATAAAATAAGAATTGAGGTGATACAATAGGAGTTCCAGCATGAATAAAGAGAGGAAATTGAGTTGAATAAATCACAAAATAATCCAATAAAAATACTCAGAATTATTTAAGGTGAGTTTCTGAACTGATATTTAAAAAACTGGTTTCTTATATAATCAAGATGCAGAATAGCCTGAAATTTCCCAGCAGCGATACTGGAAGTTGAAAGACAATACCACCATTACTTAAAGTGAGGCAAAGTAATTTCCAGTCTGTAATTCTGTACCAACCCAGAACTACATAACTGAGATTTTTTTATTAAAACTACTTCTTTTCCTCCTAACGTGAAATGTTCTTCCCCCCAAAATAAAACAAATAATTAAGCAGAAACAAAGAGACCCTAATCTCATCCTGATTGAAGATAATAATCAGAAGCAATCACAACCAAATTCACAAAGCATTAGTTGCCAAATATTGTTGGGAGCCATTTTCTGAACTCACAAAGTTGAGAAAACTCCTTGTGAAGTAAGGCGGGTTTGCAAGGCTTCCTGCCATCAGATGGTGACCAATATCACCCACTCAATTATTTTTGCTTGAGCACTGACCCCCAAAGCACCTTGTTGACTGGTATCGGGAGTGACTTGTCCCCTTATCCTAAAATATGCTGATTGCACCTTGTGAAGGAACTTATTGTAGGAACATCTTCTTTTGTATTTATGGGAGCAAGCATTTGCATTTCCTGAGAACCCTGTTTTTCTTATACTTTCCCTTAAGCAAACAGGCTATTGACCCCTGCCCACAAAGAACTAACTTTTGCTTTTGCTATGCTAAAAACATTGCCTTGTATTTGAATGCTGAAGATACCTTCGTTCCCCATATGATAAGCATCTAAATCACCTACATCAATCACTATTGATAAAGATTATGCATACCAATCTATGTTCTTGGAAATTTTTACATACCAAAGAAATTTGTTATCAGAAATCATTGTCTAAGGCAAATGCCACTTCTGTACTGAACCCATACATTTTTTCCATAAATAAAGTGACTCTCCAGTCAGTGCAGAGATGCCTGCCTGGTGATCAGAAAGAAACTCATGGCTCTCTCATTCCCTTCCCCTCTCAATGACACCATCCATCCTTCAGGGAGCCCTGGCCCTGCTGGAGCTGGACTCCAGCAAAATATCATGAACTTTCAACAAGATGAAAAGATGGAAGAATTCTATAAGCACTCTCAGTGGCTTGACAGGTTTATGTCATGCTCATGAAAATACCAAAGTGGGTGAAACTCTCCTGGTTGATTCCCTTCCTAGCTTTGACTCAGGACCCCTAAGAGTCCCCCACTAAGTTATTTGAATTTAGTCAAGAGTAAAGGGAGAAGTGTGTGTGTGCATCCCCACCCTAAGAGAGCTGAGCCTAGACAGGTATCTCATAGACATCTCTTCTCTTGGAGAAGGGAACAAACATTCTTGGATAATTGGCCATTTCTTATAAAAAAAAAATGTAATAAAAGTCACTAATCCCCACCCTTTGTTCAAGAATGGTTTGACTTGAAAGAACTACATATACTGTAAAATAATAATAATTGGAAAAGAATAACATGGAGCATATGAAATATAAGTATAAAATATAAGGTGGAAAATCACAAAATCCAAAGTGAATGAAAAAACTGCTAGTTTATATTCATGTCCTGCCTCATAGGTGCCACATATTGTTTTAAGAACTTTACATATATCCTGTCTTTCCAATTTTTTCAACAATTCTAAAAATTGGTACTGTTATCCCTCTTTTCAGATCAGGAAACAGATTTATAGAGTTTAAATAGTTTTCCTAGGAAATTCTCTAGTAACTTGTAGCATTAAAATTCAAACCCAGATGACTTGACCATGACCCCAGAGATATGGTCTGTAATACTCTAATGGACTACCTTTATAGAATCTGTTTAAAAGATCCTGGAAGTACTAAAGAAATAAATTTAAGAGAAAAATAAAGCTATTTTAAAAATGAAAGACATTGATAATAAGACCAACAAATAACAGAATAGATACTGTGGTAAACCCCAATATGTGATATTATAGTCCAGTTTAAAAGAATAGAAAGCAATTATATAAAAACAATGGTAGAGAAAAACCTAAGAATATGTGATGGTGAATTTTATGTGTCAACTTGGCTGGGATATATTGATCAGATGGTCAAGTTTTATGGGTGTTTCTGTGAAGGTGTTTTTGAATAAGATTAACATCTAAACCAGTGTACTTTGAGTAAAAGAGAAATGTCCTCCATATTTGGATGGACCTCATACAATCAGTTGATGTCCTGAATAGGACAAAAGGATGGACAACCCCACAGAATCATCCAGCCAACTGCCTTCAGACTGGAAATGTACCATCAGCTCTCCCTGGATTTCCAGCCTACTGGCCCTTTCTGTAGATTTTGGACTTGCCAGCCTCTATAATAAAGTGAGCCAATTCCTTATAATAAATCTAAGTATAATAAATTATAATAAATGTCTATATATACAACCATCCTATTCTGTTTTTCTTTGGAATCCTGGCTAATGGAGTATGAATATGAAAGACTGATAATAGAATTTCAAGATAATTAAAATTGTCATTCATGAATTACATAGCACCCAAAGTATTCCAAATTAGTAAGGAATAAACCTTTGTTGAATAGAAGAGTCCTGAATTTGAAAATTTTCTCAAGAAACCCTGTTAAAAACTGACAACACCAAGGTATAATGTAGTTAATATGTTGGACTGCATAAATAATGAATAATTCTACAGGAATCTTGGCATCAAAGAAAGTCACCTACAAAGGTGGAAAAACTCAAACTGGTTTTAGCCTTTGCCAAAATTAAGTGCTATAAGATAGTCAATAATGTCTATATAAGGGGTAGAGAATGACTTCTTTAGGAGATATACGATATCTCAACATTATTTTACCTAGTCGAGTTGCCATTATGGTATAAAGACATTCTTATTTTCAAAAATTCTGACTATAGTATGTATCTATGGGACTTTGAGGCATTATTACTCAAATCAGTGCAGGAAAATAGTAATTGAATAAAACAATTTATCATAGTTATGTAGAAACCAATATCAGTAGTTCCAGAAAAATCATTTGGCAAAATTCAATATTCATTCATGATAAAAACTAGAAATAGAAAACTTCTTTGATCTGATAAAGAATATTTATAAGTAGCTACCTAACATAATGAATGCTAAGTGATTGAATGTTTTGCCCCTCTTATGGACTGCATGCTGTGTTCCCCAAATTCTTATGTTAAAACTCTAACCCCCAGTAGGATGGTATTAGGAGGTTGAGGCCTTTGAAAAATAATTGGGGTTAAATTAGGTGGTGAGTGTAAGGCCCTCATGATGGGATTAATACTTTTATTAAAAATTAAGAGACATGGATCTCTCTCTCTGCTCTGTTCTGTGAGCATACAAAAGGAAGATGGCCATTTGCAAACTAGGAAGAGTGCTTTCACCAGATACCACTTCTTCTGATGCCTTGATCTTGAATTTCCCAGCCTCTAGAACTGTGAGAAATAAGTGTTAGTTGTTTAAGCCACCTCGTCTATGGTATATTTGTTACAGCCTGAACTGACTAAAACAGCCCCCAAGATTAGGAATAATTCAAGGCTGTCTGCCTTCTCAACTTTCGGTCAACATTTTACTAGAGTTTCTGGATAATACGATAAGGAAAAGAATAATAATAAATGGCATACATCTTTTTAAAGGAAAAAATAACCTTATGTTTTTAGTGACCTAACTCTGTATATAGAAGATCACAAAGAAACTCTACCAAAGCTATCAGGAATATAAGAGAGTCTAGAAAAGTCACAGGAAACAGACATTGATGTTGTTAAGATGTTCATTTCCCCCCAGTTGATCTGTAGATTCAATGTAATCCTAATCAAAATTCCAGAAAACATTTTTGTGGAAATTGGTTCTCAAATTCATAAGGATATGCAAAGATTCTAGTCCTGGGTGGCTCCATTGGTTAAGCGTCCAACTTCGGCTCAGGTCATGTTCTCATGGCTCTTGAGTTTGAGCCCTGCATCAGGCTCTGTGCTGACAGCTCAGAACCTGGAGCCTGCTTTGGATTCTGTGTCTCCCTCTCTCTCTGCCCCTCCCCTGCTTGCACTCTGTCTCTCTGTCTTTCTGTCTCTCTCTCAAAAATAAATAAACATTTAAAAAATAAATAAAACGAAGAATAAAATAGAGGACTTACATTACTTTTTTTTTAAGGGCTAGGTAGTATCTATTTAAGGCTTGTGAGGTATATGATCTGTTATATCTACATCACACTACCTTTATAGCATGAAAGAAACATAAACAATATATAAACAAATGGGTGTGGCTTTGTTCCAATAAAATATTTTTTACAAAACATGTGGCCATACCTTGGGTTATAGTTTGCTTACCTCGAAATACAGATATATACCATGATTGGTGTAAGTATAGACATATAGATCAGTGGAACAGAATAGATCAGAAGTAGAGCCATTATTAATGGCAGTTTGATTTGCCACAAAAGTGCTAGGGACTTTAAAAGGTTAAAGAATGATCTCTTCAATAAATGCTGCTAGAAGACTGGACATCTATATGGAATAAAATGAGTCTTGACTCTTATTATAAAAATTGAATTAGAGCATAGACTTAAATGTCAAAACATAAGATTTTTAGTAGGGAATTTAGGAGAAACCAAATTAATGAGCCATAAACATGTGAAAAGCTGTTTCACATTAATCAGGGAACTGCAAATTAAAACCTCAATAAGATATCAGCACAGACCAATAAATGGAAATTATGGAAAAGACTATCAAATATAGGCAAAAATCAAGAGGAATTGGTACGTTTATTCTGGGTTAAAATGCAGAATGATCAAACTACTTGAGAAAGCAATCTGGCACTTTTGTATTTACTTTACACACTCACAATTATTATGTAACTCAAGTATTCCATCTTTAGATATTTACCAAGAACAATGAAAGATATAACTAACTGCATAAAGATCTGTACATGGATATTCATAGCATCTTTGTTTATAATAGCTAAATGGGCTAAATAATCCAAATGATCATTGTCAACTGAGAAAAGAGCTGAAATAAAACAAAAGCATTTATTTGGGGGGTCTCAGAAAAGGAATTTGGTGAGTACAGATTTGGGTAGCAACCTAATTATGCCCCCCTAGGGAACAAAAGTGAAGGTTTTATTTAAAAAATTTTTTAATGTTTATTTATTTTTGAGAGAGAGACAGAGCGTGAGCAGGGGAGGGGCAAAGAGAGGGAGACACAGAATCCGAAGCAAGCTCCAGGCTCTGAGCTGTTAGCACAGAGCCTGATGTGGGGCTCGAACTCATGAACTGCAAGTGATCACGACCTGAGCCGATATCAGACTCTTAGTTAACTGACTGAGCCACCCAGGCACCCCGTGAAGGTTTTATTTTAAAGATGAAAGGGGATGCTTGCATGTGTTGTTTACAAAGATTTTGGCTGTTGTTGGCAGAAAACTAAACTTGGCTTAACATAATTGGCTGCTAAGGCTATCACTAAACAAAAGTTTGTTACTATAGCAACTTGCAGATGTTTGTGCAGACTCCTTGGAATATTTAAGTTTGGACCCAATTTAGAAATTCATGGTTCCACCCAGTAAGGAGGTATATAAGGTCCACCTCCTCAATGACTTCCCAGTTTCATTTTAAAACCCCTTGACATAAGCGACTCCATTTTATTTCACCTTTCACATCATCAACAGGTAAATGTATAAAAAAGTTGTGGTGTAATCCTAAAATGGTGCATTAGTTAGTAGTAAGAACTGATGAATTACTAACAATTACAGTAACACAGGTGAATGCTGAGTGAAAGAAGTTAGATATAAAAGTATACACCATATGATTCCAGTTATATGAAATTCTCTACCCTGTGGTGAGAAAATCAGATCATTGGTTGCCTTGAGCCATGTGGGCAATTGACTCTGAAGAACATGATGAAAATTTATCTTACTTATGGAAATTATTGCATAGATATTTACATTAGTACCAATTCATATAACTGTATTCTTAAAATGGATGCATTCTACTGAGTGTAGCCACAAGTTAATATAGATAATAGAAATAGTGAGAAAATAGAGGCAATATTTGGTGGAAAGTCGATGGGGATTTAGTTAGTTTGAAGGTTGCAGGGGGAGGGTCTTGGAGGAAGGTTTTGAGAGGAAAGAAGATGGTTTCTCTGGTAACTTTTTGAGAATTCTAATTATTAAGAATATAGGTAAAAGCTTCTGATTTGTTCCTAGAATTTGTATTTGGAGTCTCACCTGCTTATTTACTCAATGGGCATTTATTCTCTTATTTTCCTATTACTTATATCTTGATGAATCTGTATCTATCTGTTTTTCTATGTATCTTTACCTCTTTTGGTGTATGTATGTATATATATATGTACATATATATGTATTTGATGTAGATGATAATTACAAAAAATGTAAGAATAAAAAAATGTTTTAACTAATGTCTTCTGTTTTACAGAAAAATTCAGATGTTGAGCTATTGAAAAGAATTCTGAAAATACAAATCATTATGGATAAAGCCTTGGTATGTATTACTGATATATTTCATCATATCTTTGTCTTATGCTTAAATTCAAAGGGAATATGAAAAAGAAACTTCCCTTGTTTGCAATACATGTAATTTACTCTGTTCACAATGTGTATCTCTGTATAGCAGGACATAAAAAA
>JAQQST010002381.1:0-10154 GCA_028646485.1 Cryptoprocta ferox
CACATGAAACGATGCTCAGCATCACTCATCATCAGGGAAATACAAATCAAAACCACACTGAGATACCACCTCACGCCAGTCAGAGTGGCTAAAATGAACAACTCAAGAGACTATAGATGCTGGCGAGGATGTGGAGAAACGGGTACCCTCCTACACTGTTGGTGGGAATGTAAACTGGTACAGCTGCTCTGGAAAACAGTGTGAAGATTCCTCAAAAAACTATCAGTAGAACTCCCGTATGACCCAGCAATAGCACTGCTGGGGATCTACCCAAGGGATACAGAAGTGCTGATGCATAGGGGCACATGTACCCCAATGTTCATAGCAGCACTTTCAGCAATAGCCAAATCATGGAAAGAGCCTAAATGTCCATCAACTGATGAATGGATCAAGAAGATGTGGTTTATCTATACAATGGAATACCTACATGGCAATGAGAAGAAATGAAATCTGGCCATTTGTAGCAAAATGGATGGACCTTGAGGGTGTCATGCTAAGTGAAATAAGTCAGGCGGAGAGGGACAGATACCATATGTTTTCACTCATAGATCTAACAGGAGAAACTTGATAAGGGACCATGAGAAGGGGAAGGAGGGGGAAAGAATTAGGGAACAGGAGGGAGGCATCATGAGAGACTCTTGAATACTGAAAACAAACTGAGGGCTGAAGAGGGAGGGGGAAAGGGGAAGGGGGGTGATGGTCATGGAGGGGTGCACTTGTGGGGAAGAGCATTGGGTATTATATGGAAACCAACTTGACAATAAACTATAAATTTAAAAAAGAAAATAACTACTTTGATATCAGCTTATGAAACATCTGATTAGAAGACAATCAAATTAAATAAAAATAAGCCATTTCCTCAAACCCCTGAAACTAGGATGCTCAAGTCAGATCAGAAGGGGACGAGTGGTGATAGTAAAAATAAGTGCATACCATAAAATCTACCTGCACACACACACACCCCCGCCATCTAAAAAGCACCCCTCCTCTTCCTGGGGAGGCAGAATTGGTCTGACTAGGTAACAGCACTGTTCTTGAGCAGGTATGGGCAGCGGTACTGCCCTGCTCAGTGGGGGGAGGGGGAGCACAGGGTAGAGTTGGAGTAAGAAAGTGGTTCCCACAATACAAGCTGTGGCTGTGGGGCTCCTGAGCCCCCAGAGCAGGGATGGGCTGCTTCGCCAGATTGCTGGGAGCGAACAAGCCTTGATTTGCAGTGCCGGCTGCTTCCTGGGGTGTAAATACTGCCCCCAGGACTGATTTCAAGCCCCCAGTGTGAGGGCACTGCACATGCAGGTGGGAAGAGATAGGTGTGGTGGGCTCTGCGGGAGGCACCGGTGGCTCCAGCAAACAGCTGGCCCTGAATCACTTCGTGGTGATTGGGTGATAGCAAACCTCGCCCTGCTCTGGCCTGTCCTGGCTTCTTCTTTCCCCCAGGAGCTCTTACCTGGGCCACCTCCATCCCCACCCTGTCCAGATGCACTGGATGCAAGATCTCTCCTCTCCCCAAGGTCAGACCCTTGAGCTAAGGACCCAGGCTAGCTGAGTAGCTGTCGATGGCCACACTGTGGGGCTGCAATAGGAAGGAAATACCCAGAGCTGAGGAGAAGCAAGTGGCCAGGAGCAATCCTGCAGGGGCTGCTGCCTGCTGTCCCCAGAGAGGAAGGAGCACATGGGAGGAAGTGTCTCCTGTCCAGTGTGCACGCCTGTCACGTTTCACCACTAGGGGTCAGCAGTTCGCAAAAATGTTTTCCCAGTATGATTTCAGTTTCCCTGTGAAATTATTATTTTTATAATACTGTATTCAAAGTCTATTCTAATATTTTATTGTCACAATGGAAACTCAGTGAACAATAAAAATACCTGACATTTACCAATCTGCTCAGCTCTTGGCAACCATGAGCCCATAGAGCACTAGACAATTCCATTACTGACAGTGGTCATTCCCACCACAAGATTCACCGCACAGGGAATGGACAGCTCATTCTTCTGAAACCCCATAGATTTTGTCAGACTTGGACTAATATTCTGCAATGAAATACACTGGAATATGGGATACGTTGGCATTGAGGATTGATTCATTTTGTTTTCTTCCTCATATTTCTGTTTGCCAAGTGTCCCATTTTTATAATCAGAGAGACAGGTACATTTAAGACCAAGTGTTCCAGCTTTTCTCTTTCCTCTTGGATATTCCCACTGTCCTCAGTCTGTGACTGTGACCAGGCATCCAGGACCTTCTGCCTGCTCCACCTACCTCCCATCATGAGATCTGAGCTAGCAGGGGTGGGGCAGGCTGTGTAAATGTTATGTGCAAATGCTTGCATGCCGTGTAGACAGCTGTAAGGTGCCTAGAGGAGGGGCCATGGGGGGCCTGCATTCAACCCAAGCCCTGTGTGCTGGGGCAGGATCTCCTCCTGTACAGGTGATCCTTGGCACCAAGTCTGACCTTTCTAGTAACACCATTTGGCACAGTCTGTGTTGGATTTGTGCCCAGACTGCTTGGATTCCTCTGAGCTCACTGAGCCTCCACTATGCAAATCATGGGTCATGGATCTTAGAACAGTTTTCTTTGCAACAGGAATGCACACAAATCAGGGTGTGTGGGAGGAGTTCCCCAGCCAGGACTGAGAAACTAAAATCTGAGCACACAAGGCTGATGCAGCCAAAATGTCCTAACCTATTAGAGAGACTCTGGCATGATCTTTTAATGTGTGTTAACCTTAATCCTTGTTAGTATCTGAGTAGAACTAAAAGTGCAGGTGAATCCACTGGAATTCTAGAATGAGCCTAAGGAGGGAGTATAAACTTCAGTTTCACAGAATGCATCAACACCCTGCCACTTCCTTCAATTTTCTGTGAAATTAGCCTTTTTCATACTTAGCCATGTCTGTAACCCAGAAATAGGGCATAATTACTCTCCACGCTATTGAGAACTACCATATTCCTTTATTCTTCTTAAAACAAATATGACTTAAAGCCACCATGCAAAATCTAGCCTCTTTCATTCCTGGAACCCCTCCTCCCCATGGCTGTGAAAGGGTCCTGGGGTTTTATAAACATTCTGTCTTTGCAGCACTTGGTCATTCCAGGATGCATGATCTGCCCCCCTCCATGCCAAGGACTGTGACTGGGAGTCTTCCAGACCCCACCTTTTCTAGACCAGCCTCACACAGCACGAGTGTAAGCAAGCTACTAATCTCAGTCTTTGAGATACCACTGTCCTTCTCCCCTCTTGTCCCATTCCACTAACCAAAGGATACTTCATTCCTTGATGACAGTGACCTTATAGGAGGTATTCTCTCTTCTTGTGATTAGGAAAACTTTTCTTTTGTTTGTTTGTTTTTTGTTTTGTCTTCAAAGCTTGGCTTTCAGGACCCCGGGACACAGGAATTCTCGCTGGGGTGTCATTGATGAAAAGTGACTATTTTTCCTCTTTGCATTCCTGCTGTTGAAATCCTCATTGTCCGTGAGACAAGGATGTCCCAGGCTGTAGAGGGGACCTATCATTAGAAATGGAACACAAACAGGAAAAGAACACTGACATCTCAGACAGTATCACTACCATGTGTCATACATGACACAGGTCTGCAGGTGACTCAGGGTCCCTTTCAGCATCTGATATAGTCTCCCCTGAGCCCTGACAACTGCACCTTAGGACCTGCTCTAGAAGAAATAACTGAGGAGTCAGGGGTGTTCTGCTAGGAGAAGAAGGTGGTGGTTTCTGGGGGGAAAAGGGACGGTCTCCCCATGAGTCAGTGCACAGTCACAGACATAGGAGGCACTTTCTAAAAATGTTGAATGGACACAGTGGCAGAGGGTTAGGGACTGTGCCTGGGGTAATGACGTGGGGCCCCAGGGAGGAGTGTGGACCTTCGTTGCTGTCCCCAGGACTGCAGCATAAAGCATTGGTTGTTCTCTGCAATTCTCTTTAGTGATCTATACCGATGGCCATCCTTCAATCCTGGGTCTGGTAGAGCCCTTAGTGCTGCCTTGTCTGGAGTTACAGCCTCTGAGATCAAACCCAGGCTCCCTGCTCATCAGCTGAGGAAGCTGCCAAGCCCATCCAACCTTTAATTTATTCATATGTAAGATGGGATAAGGGGTATTATGGTGAACAAAGGCCATCATTCAAATGAGAGTGTTTGTGACTATATTCAGTTGTCCACTGGCTTCAAGAGGCCACAAGAAAGTAGACTGTAATTTTGGATGCATGGGATTTTTAAAATTTTGCTTGTTTTATTTGTCCTTTAACTTAAAAGAAAGAAAGAGAGAGAGGGAAAGGAAGGGAGAAAGGAAGAAAGAAAAGAAAAGAAAAGAGAAGAGAAGAGAAGAAAAGAAGAGAAGAGAAAAGAAAAGGAAAGAAAAGCAAAAGAAAAAATATTTAAGAAACTGCTGAAAGGACAATGGACAAGGTCCCTTGGAGACTCCTTCAAAACAGCCACTGCTGATTTGTTTATGAAAGCTCTAATGGGATGAGACAAGTCAGAGCTAACTAGAGTTACTGTCCCCTCCCCCTGGGCATGACATAAGGAATGTGTGACAAAGACAGGACCTACCCCTACATCCCCTCTTTGCTCTAGAGGGGACAGTGGTCTATTGCATTGATGACATTATATTGATTGGACATTTTTTTCTTTTAGCAGGTGAGAGATAAATCAGCTAAAAATTCAAGGCCTTTCCATTTCTGTGAAACTTCTAGGTGCCCAATGGTGGGGATGGTGGAGAGATCTCTTCCAAGAAGAAGGATATGTTATAGCATCTGTGCCCCCCCCACCCACCCCCAGGGCCAACCCAAAAAGAAGAGGTACAAGGCTTCCTTTGATTTTGGAAACAACCTATTCTTACTGTGGATGTCATGTCCTGTCTATTTACTGAGTAACCAAACAAACTGCTGGTTTTGAGTGAGGTTCAGAAACAAGAGAAAGCTCTGTAACAGTTATAATAGCTATGTGTCCATTTTGCCAGTTGGATCAATGATGTTTGAGGTCAGTGGCAGATAGGGGTGTTGTTTGGAGTCTTTGGCAAGCCTCTGTAGGTGAATCACAGCACAGATACTGAGGACTTTGGAGGAAATCCATATTCTTCTTTTGAGAACGAAGTCTTGGCCTGCTCCAGAGCCTTAGTAGAGACTGAATATTTAAACACGGGTCATCAGTTTACAGTGTGACCTGGGCTGCCTATCATTCATGGATGCTATCTGATGAACAAAGTCATAAAGTTTGACATGCACATCAACGCCCCTTCATCAGATGGAAGTGATATATGCACAATTAGGCCCAAGTGGGCCCTGAAGGCATGAGTAATTTACCCTAGGGAGCAGCCCAAATGTCCATGGCCTCCAACCCTGACTTTTTTGCCCAGCCTGCACCCATGACCTCACTAAGAGTTCTCTACAGTCTATTGACAGAGGAAGATAAGACTCAGGCCAGCTTTACAGGTGGTTCTGCACAATGGGTAGGTTCTCATGAAAGTGCACAGCTGCGGCACTACAGTCTTATCTGGGACATCTGTAAAAAACAGTGGGGAAGAGAGATTCTACCCAAGGGCAGAACTTCTAGTTATAGACCTTGTGGTTCATATTGCTTGGAAGGAGATATGGCCAAACAGGTTATTATATTCTGATTTGTGAGCTGTGTCCCATGTTTTGGCAGGATGACTAAAGACTTGGAAAGACAATGATTGGATAGGTGGTTCTAAGGAAATTTGGGAGGAAAGTATGTGAACAAACCTTTCTTAATGGGTAGAAAGATAATTGTGTCCTGTGTGAATGCTCACCAAAGGGTGAGCTCAGTAGAGGGGGATTTTATTAACCAAGTGGGCAGGGTGATCTGTTCTGTGAATATCAGTCAGCATCTTTTCAAAACCACCCCGCATTGCCCAAGGGACTCATAGACAAAGCGGCCATAGTGGCAGCAGTGGAGATTATGCATGGGCTCAGCAACACATGCTTCTTTCACAAGGCAACCTGACAATGGCCACTGCTGGGTGCCCAAACTGCTGGCAGCAAAGACAAACACTGAATCTCTGATAGAACACCATTCTCCAGGGTGATCAGCTAGCTACCTGGTGGCAGGCTGATTACGTTGGACCACTTCCATCATGAAAGGGGTAGCCTTTTGTTCTTCCTGGAACAGACAGTTGGATGCAGATTTGCCTTCCCTATATGCAATGCTTTTGCCAAAACTACCATCCATTCAATAAGATTATGATATCCTACATATCACTGCCATATTCAAGGACCACTCCTGACAGCCATTGAAGTGCAACAATGGTCTCATGCTCATGGAATTCCCTCATCTTATCATGTTCCCTAACATCCAAAATAGCCGGCTTGATAGTATGGTGGGATGGCCTTTTTAAGACTCAATTACAGCACCAGCTGCATGGCAATATCTTGCAGGACAGAGGGAAGGTTTTCCAGCAGGCTGCATGTGGTCTGAATCAGCATCCAAGATGGTGCTATTTCTCCAATAGCCAGACCTCCAAGGTCCAAAAATCAAGTAGTGGATATGGAAGATGCAGCTCTCACTATTAACTCTAGTGACCCACTAGTAAAATTCATGCTTCCTGTTCTTACCACCTTATTCTCTTCTGCATTAGATGCCTTAGTTCCAGAGGGAGAAATGTTTCCACCTGAATATACATAACAATTCTGTTGAACTGGAAGTTAAGACTGCTGCTTAGCCATTTAGGTTCATCACAGCTTTGAGTCAACAGGCAAAGGAGGGAGCTATGGTACTGGCTGAGGTGGATAATCCTCACTACCAGAGAGAAATTGGACTGCTACTCCACAATGGAGGTAAGAGAGAGTATGTCTGGAATATAAGAGATACCTTAGATTACCCTGTGATTAAAGTCTATAGAAATTATAGCAACCCAATCCAGCAGGCTATTATGGTCTAAGACCTTTCAAGGATGAAGGTTTGGATAGCCACATCAAGTAAAGAATCATGACCAACTGAGGTGCTTGCTAAGGGCCAAGGGAATGCAGAATGGTTCACCTCCGGTTTCTGGGGAAAGGACAGAGCCTGTGGAAGAAAGTAGTTATAAATACTAGATATGTAGTACCATGTGGCTACTTCCAGAATGAGGGTTGTCATTATCATGAACATTTGCTTCTATTTTGTCACGAAAACATATGAGAATGTATGTGCATAAAATATACTTGTCTTTTCCACCCTCTCTTATTCCTTTATCATGTGACATAAGATGTGCTGACTTTGTGTCAGAGTATTTAGTTATTGTTGATTTTTACATCATAGTATTTTAGTTTTGGAGTATCAAGGACAAGAGTAAATATCATTCAAGAACCTTATTTCCTCTGTGGGGAAAGGCTTAGTGCATTTTTGGTTGTATCAGCTTGGATACATTGGATCACTTTAGACAGAATTATGACCCTGTCATTGTCTTTATCTGGAGATGAAGTATGGTTTGAAAAGATATGTCAGTATGACAAGGGGACAAGGACTTGAATTGTGATAGTTAAATTCATGGGTCAACTTGACTACGTCAGAAAATACTTGAACATCTGTTCAAGCATTCTCAGGGTGTTTGTGAGGGTGATTTGGAATGAGATTAACATTGGAATTGGTATACAAAGTACATCAGATTGTCCTCCCT
The DNA here is from genome assembly GCA_028646485.1 of Cryptoprocta ferox. Lineage (NCBI taxonomy): Eukaryota > Metazoa > Chordata > Mammalia > Carnivora > Eupleridae > Cryptoprocta > Cryptoprocta ferox. The sequence continues at coordinate 7,618 of JAQQST010002381.1, forward strand.
ACCATGGGCAACCCTCATCCAATCAGTTGAAGGCCTAAATACGTTTAAAAAAAAACCAGCTGACACTCTCCTGAGTAATGGGAAACTCCTTCTGCCTGCCTGACTTTTAGCTGAAACATTGGTCTTTTGCTGACCTTGGACTGGAAGTGAAACACTGGCCCCTCTTGGGCCTGGTACCTGCCAGCATTAGGACCATTGGCTCTCCGTGTCTAACACCTGGTACTCAGGTCTTCCAAGGTTGACTGAACTACACCTTGGGATCTTTTGTGTCTCCAGCTTGTTGGCTATAGATCTTGGGAATTCTCAGCCTTAGTGAGCATGTGGACAAATTCCTTATCATAAATTTCATTCTCTCTATATATATCCTGTGCTTGTTTCTCTGGTGAACCCTGACTAATAAAGACTGCCTGAAGTCTATCCATGAACCCAAGAGACCAGTGGATATCATATTAAGAAGCCCTGTACTAGAGGACTTTAGATCTTAGGATTTGTCTTCAAGGCATAGGATACACAGGACTGGTCTCAAATCTTCATGACCCAGTGCTATTTGACCCTAACCATGTTTGCCTGCACAGCCTTCACTAGCTTTCCATTTTTACCATCTTGCCTCATAGTCCAGGAAGCATTCCTGTCCAGGGCACACATTTGGGGTCAGAACCATATGACCTCACAAACATCATGCTCAACAGGGATAGCAGAAGCTTATGATGTTACAAACCTGCAGAGAAACTTGCTCTGGGGACCATGTCACCATCTGCTACCACCATTCCATTGTCTGGCAACTTAATGACCCAGCTGACTGCCCCCAGTCCCTTCCTTCACTGTAGGATCCATCTCTAGTATCTGGGAAGGTGACAGAGCCTGTTTGACAGGTCCATGGGGATGACGGAGTCTTCATGTGACTCTCATTCCTGCCTGTAGATGTGGAGTTATAACTGACAATCTGATTGCTGGAGACATCACTGGAGGAGTAATAATAAAAGACCAATTATATCATGTGGTTGGGATATTGAGAAGAATGATGCCAGCTAATATTTTCTTGAGAAAGTTTAAGAATTGGTCTTCATTAAACCTGTATATATAATAAAAAAGAGGTAGGGCAGAAAAGGGAGAGAATTTGTTTTCTATTAGACTGGTTTGTGCATGGCTACCCATGGAAAAAACCTGAAATGTCGCAAATTACTACAGACAATACTAAACTATGTCCTAATATTAGAGACAAAAGCAAATACTTCCATAATAACTGACTTCTACCATAGAGAACTCCCCATAACAATTTGAACTTTTCAACTAATACATCCAGTGGGGATAAGATGAGTGTGTACGTGGGGGGAATTTTCTCATACACTCAGTGACTATAAATTGGCTTAGCTTTTTTGTAGGGTATTTGAAAATATCTACAAAACTTTTACTGGCCATAATAATTGATGTAGTAAGTTTCCAAAGAATCTAAAAACACAGCCAAACAAATGTAGAAGGATAATTATACAATACTTCAAAAAAAAATTTTTAATGTTTATTTCTGAAACAGAGACAGAGACAGAGAGTGAGCAGGGGAGGGGCAGAGAGAGAGGGAGACACAGAATCCAAAGCAAGCTCCAGGCTCCAAGCTGTCAGCACAGAGCCCGACGCAGGGCCCGAACCCATGAACCAGGAGATCACGACCTGAGCCGAAGACAGATGCTTAACCAACTGAGCCACCCAGGCACCCCTATACAATACTTTTAATAGGAAAAAAAACTGCAACAACCTTAAGACAGGCCAAATGTCCCTCTATAGATATATCCCTGTGGAAGAATTCCATACAGTCATGAAAAACAACCACATAGATCTACAGGTAATGATATAAAAGGATGAACATGCTATATTTCATGCTATGAAAATAAGTGGCATATAAAATTTAATCTGATATATATAAAAAGGGAATGAAAGAGTTTAATTTTTCTTTACTTAGGCAATAAATAACAAAAGAAAAAGTTTGAGACATTGTAGAAAGTATTTTGGTTTTCCGGGAATTTCTCTGCTACTCCAAATAAATACTTGGTATCCAGAATCATTTCAAATACCTTCTACTTCTACCCTGTCCGGTGTAGAAGACCATCTTCACTTCTCAGGCAAAATGGTCCTCCTCTTTGGGCTATAAAAAGGAAACCCAGAAGAGAAATGTTGTCTGTGCACCCAGCTCTACAGAGACCTGTATCCATATGTGGAAATCAGGACTCAGCTCTTTGCCATGAACAAATGCTGTTTTAGTCTGTCCTGGCTGCTATGACAGAGTCACACAGACTGGGGGCTTATACACAACAGAAGTTTATTTCTCACAGTTCTGGAGGCTGGAAGCCCAAGATCAAGGAACCAGAAAATTCAGAGTCTGACAAGGGTCTATTTCCTCTTCAAGGATGGCCCTGTGTCCTCACATGGCAGAAAAGGATAAGGAACTCTCTGGGACTGTCTTTGTAAGAGCACTATTCCCATTCCCGTGGGCTCCAATCACCTCCCAAGCACCCCACCTCCTAATACCATCACCCTGGGCACTA
>JAQQST010002382.1:0-10152 GCA_028646485.1 Cryptoprocta ferox
GCATCCTGGGTCTGAGGGAGGAGGGGCTGGGGGCCTGGACTCCTGGGTCTGAGGGAGGAGGGGCCTAGGGATTCCTGGGTCTGAGGGAGGAGGGGTAGGAGGGCCTGGAGTCCTGGGTCAGAGCGAGGAGGGGCTGGGGGCCTGGACTCCAGGGTCTGAGGGAGGAGGGGCTGAGGGCCAGGACTCCTAGGTCTGAGGGAGCAGGGGCCGGGGGCCAGGACTCCTGGGTCTGAGGGAGGAGGGGCTGGGGGCCTGGACTCCAGGGTCTGAGGGAGGAGGGGCTGGGGGTCTGGACCCCTGGGTCTGAGGGAGGAGGGGCTGTACCTTGAGCATGCGGGCGGCCACCGAGACTATCTGGGGGAAGTAGGCGACGTGGCGGAACTTCTCCTGCATGTCACACAGGAAGAGGATAGATGATCCAGGGAGGACTCGGCCCAGGCTGGGCCTCACAGCAGCCATGTCCTGGGGATGGGCAGAGGTGCCGAGGGGGAGGGGCCGGTCAGGGAAGGGGCTTGGACTGCACATCCGAGGTCCATCCACTTGGCCTCTTGAGGTTCCCACATGTGTCCTTTGGAAACCTCCCCCTTCCCACCTGCAGGCCTTCATGGCTGCTGATCCCTGGGCCTGGAATCCATTGCTTACTTAATATGTCCTAGGCAGCTGGGAGGTCACTTTCCCAGGGAAACCTTCTCTGACCTTGACCAACTGCTGCTCCCAACCTCACTCTCCCCAAGTCCCTGGGAAGCCTTTTCCTTCCTGGAGACATGGCAGCGTCAAGGTCACGCTCCACCTGTGGTCCTCGCTCTGCCCTCGGGTGGGTGGGAGGGAACCGAGGAGGGAAGTGACTGGCCGGGGGCCCACAGCAGGTAACAGGGAGCACGCGTGATTCCTGAGGAGAACAAGAGCCCAGGTGGAGTGGCAGTGCCCTGAGCAAGGTCCTTCAAGTCTGACACCCCCTAGGCAGCCTCTGAAACTCAGTTTGCCCTTGTGTAAAATGCACAGGCTGCACATGCCCGCGGGTCCTAGAAGGAAAGGCCAGTGCTCCTGCACAGGGGAGTAGTCTTCATCCGCAGAAAGAACGAGGCATTGCTACAGGCTACAGCACAGGTGAACCCCGAAGTCGCTGTGCCCACGATCGAGGTCAGTCACCAGAGGCCACACGTTGTGGGAGCCCATTCATATGAAATGTCCACAGGGATCAAATCCAGAGACAGGGAGCAGATTGGCGGGGGCGGGGGCGATGAGGACGCACCGCCTCACGTATATACAGAGTTGCCGTCTGGGTTGCGCACATTCTCAAACTAGCCGGTGGCCACGGTTACGCAACGTCATGAATGTTTGTAACTGCCACTTAATGGCACACTTAAAAATGGCTGAAGTGGTAAATTTCATGAAAAAAAAAAGAAGGGGGTGGGGTTGTTGGAGCCACCTGCCCAGCAGCCCTGTTGCAGGGGAGACCCCTGAGACCTGAGGGGCCCACGATTGCCCAGGGTCCCACAGGACTAGAGGACAGCGAGCCTCCCAGTCGGAGCGGCTCCATCTCCAGCATCCCGGCCTCGCCTCCGCGAGTCTTGGCATGTCGCAGCCCATGTCCCAGGGGGCTTGAGTCCTGGGGTCCCCAAGGTGCTGCACAACTGGGGGTTCTGGCCCTGCTTTTGTCTGCCCCTTTAATGCCCTCTGAGTGCTCGCTCATTTACTCCTTAATTTATGTGGGACACGGGAGACCCTTCAGACACAGCGGGGGGCGAAACGGTTAACACGGGGCGGGGGGGGTGGGGGGAGTCTGGAGGCTGGGTGCTGGGTGCACATGGCTGTTTAGGACGACTCTTCCAAATGAACACATCTACCATAGAAAATGTTTTCTACAGGCAACATATTTGAAATGTAAAAACTCATGGATGGTTACAAGGGGAATTTCATGTATGTGAATTTTATCTAACAAAAAAAAAGGAATGGAAACTCCCACAAAAACAAAACCACAGCGAATGAATTAATCACATTAATTACAACCGCGATCAGTGCTGGGATTTCGAGGGAACCTGCTCTATCTTGGCAGAGTCTGCAAAAGTCTCCCCGAGGAAGTGGAGAGAGAGAGAAAACAATTTTTTGAAAACGCAAGGTTGACTCTGTTCCTCCCGTGTCTCAGCCCCCACCTTCCACGGCTGCTCTCCATCGTCAGGACTAAAATTTAACCTCCCGCAAGGCGCCCGGAACCATTCCAGCCAAGTCCTTTCCCTGTGTGGTTCCTCCACCTGGGCTGCTGTCCTCACTTCCCCTCTGTAACTCTTCAGGGGACATGAGGGACAGGGTGAGATCAGGGCTATCGTGGCTGAAAGCCCAGGACAGGGCGTCTGAAGCGACAAAGATCTCGCCTTCAGGCTGGGAGGAGCGTGTTTTGCAACAACCCCCAGGGAAACACATGTGGCAACAGTTTCTCAAAATTATAGTTACATGAACCTGTGACCCAGAAAACTCACTACGTATTTACCCTGCAGACATACACGTGAAGTGACAGGACACAAGGTTATTCCCTACCAGACCTTTCGGTTATTCATTACGGGACTTTTGGGACTTTTCCGCTGAGCAAAGGAGTGGAAATAAACGTGTGGACGTCTGTGGTCAGGGCTCTGCTTATGTAAGTTATGATATATCTATACTATGGAATTCTTTGCAGCCAGGGAAAATTACAAGGAAGCTCTTGAAGTAACAATATGGAAAAGCGTCCAAGAGATGTTAACAGTGAAAAGAAGCGGAACGGCATATACATACAGCCATGCCCCCATCTGTGTCTGCCCAAAGAAGAGAAAGCGTGAGTTCGCTGCTCCTCTAGTTGCTGCTCCGTGTTGGCCATCTCTGGGGGGTACACATGGAGGTGCTTCCGGGGGGGAATGGGTCACCGAGGGACAGCGTGTGACGGAGATTTTAGTTTCAGCGAGCACTGTTCTGTTCCTTGTGAAGTGTGGACAGTGTGCGATAGGTTGTCTGGTCCGTAATGAACACAATAAAATACTTAGGCTGAGGACCCAGCAGAACCAATCTGTGTTAGTAAAGTTATGAGAATGCTTATCCTTGGGGGGCAGTGAAGAAGTGGGCACAGGCAGGGGGCTTCTGGGATGCGGTGGGGGCTCTACTTCTGGATTTGGATGCTCTTTACACTGGAGAGTTGGCTATGTGAAAAGTTATTTGAGGTATTTGTGACTTGTATGTTTTGTACAATATGCAGTAATACGTCCATAAAAAGTTTTCAAAATATCCGATAAAAGGGTGGACGCCAGGAGAAAACCGGGACTGGAGTCCAGGGGGACAAGGGTGAGGCCTGGGCTCCAGCAGAGGAGGCAGGACAGAGGGACTCAGGGGGCAGGTGCACTGGCTGTGGGGGAAGGGGCAGGGAGGAAGATCTTCAGGTTTCCGGTCCATGGGTGGTAGGTCCTAGGCACTAACTGGGGACCTGGAGAGGGGAACTGGTTTGGGGAGATGAAACACTGAGAGTGGGGAGTGAGTGAGAGAGTGTGAGTGTGTGAGTGTGTGTGTGCGCGCGTGTGTGAATGTGGAGAGGCCTGGGCTGGAGACTGACTTAGGGACGCTGTGGGGGAGACAGAGATCTGAGCTCTGGGTCGGGACAGTCAAAGGCCGGAGGAGGGGCAGTAGCGGGGAAGGGTGCGGCGTGCGGCTTAGACCCCCAGGTGGCCTGGGGGCGGGCGTCTGGGCCTCAGTTGCCTTCTGAGAAATAGGGGTCAAACTCACCCACCCCGTAGGGACGATGCAAAACTCGGCCAGTGATACACAGAGGGCGGGCGCGACCCGTGGAGGGTTCGAGTCCCCGGCCAGCCAATTCTGTAGGGCCGGGGCAGGAGTCCTGGCCCTGGCTGTGTCGCCTGGGCCCGGAGCTCCTGGCAAAGCCCCAGTTTCCCCACCTGCAAGGCTGGACGGTCGGCCCCCCCGCGGCGCTGGGGGGCCGTACCCGGAAGGCGCTGGGGTTCCAGCCTGGCCCGCCCGGTCGTTGGAGGGGCCGGGGGGACACTCACCACTCCGAGCCCGGACTCCCGCCGCTCGGGTCCTCCCGCCCCTTGGCGAGGCGGGGCCACCGTTTTTCCACCGTCCCGACACGTGGCCCGCCCCCGCGGTCCGCGTCCCGCCCACCCAGGCAGAGCCGCCCAATCGGCGCTCGCCGAGCTCTGCCACCGCCCCCCCCCCCCCCGCCCTGCGGCCGGCCAATCCACAAGCGAAGCTGCTTCGCCCTCGGTGGAGGGGCGGTGCCAGCCAGGCTGTCCATCCTGAGAGCGTGATTGGTCCGCCGGTGGGAGGGGGCGGGAAGGCAGCGCGTCCGACCAATGGAGAACCGGGAAGGGCATGAATGGCGGGAGAGGCGCGGTGGGGGGAGAGACCCCGGATTCCCGCTGGGGCGGTGGGCCGCGGACACCCTCCTGTGGTCCAGACGAGACCCCCGAGGCAGAGAAAGAGGGAGCGAGGGGCGTGCCCAGGGCAGGGGCAGGCCTGGGGTTCCAACGCGGGCCCTTGAGTCTAGAGTCAGAAACTTATCAAGAGACCCAAGCACTTTCCAGGAAAGGGAACTTAAGTCCTTCCAACCCTGCGCAGTCTCAGTTTCCCCATCAGCCCTGCACCTGCCTCCCAGGGTGGTGTTTGTAAGGTGTAGACTCTGTGCTTGGAAATAAGGTTGAGAAAAGTCTTGAAATTAAATCCAAACTACTCCAAATTCATGTCAGCCTTGTTTGACTTCTCTGGCCTCATCTCTTACCGCGATCCCCTGCTCACTCTGCTTCAGCCACCTCAGGGCCTTTGCACATGTTGTCGCCTGTGCCCAGAACCCCAGACCTTTGCTCAGCCCGATAGGGAAACTCTGCTGTAAGATGGCCGACAGGGCGAATGGGAAACACCTGTCCCTGATTAATGAGGAATGCGGACGTGACTGGCTATAAATTGTCGCCGCTGCTAATGCTCTGGGCTCAGACCTCTGGAGAATGATGTCCTCTGAGCCCACCCGTGTACAATAAACCTCCTCCCTTCCAAGATCTCCCAGTGCCGCTTGGTTCTTCCGTCGGGTGATCCAGACCAGATTCCGAAACAAGCCAGCTCCTCCTTGTCATTCAAGGCTTTCCCTGACCCCCGGATGTCAGACGGCCACTCCATCAGGTCTCTGCTTTATTTTCTTCACAACACTAATTTCAGTCTGAAACTGGAAGTTTATCTTGCATTTTAAACATGTACCGACATATTCATTTACTGTCAATCACCCCTACCTGTGCCCACCCTCCCCCCCAGGTCCCTGAAATGCAGACACCCTGTCTGTTTATTCACTGACGAATCCTCAGCACCTAGACGGGGCCTGACACATAGTAGGTGCTCAGTACGTATTTGGGAGTAAATGAGACAAGACCAGACGTTAGGCAGAGATGAGCCAAGGTGAGAGGGAGCTGGAGAGGCAGACACTGAGGAGACGGGGCTGGGGAAAAAGAAGGGAGAAGTTGGGGGTGTGGGAGAGTGTGAGGGGCACCTCTGGCAGAAGTAGAAATGGGGGACCTGTGCCGGGGAGAAGACCTGTGAGGCCGCGGTCGTAGGTAGGAGCCTGGGCTTGGTTCATGTTCTCAGGGGCTGCCAGGAGGGGCGCGGACGGGACAAGCGGTTCCTGGGGTGTTTGTTGAGCTGTCATCAAGGGGACCTCTTATTTGTCCTGGGCGGGGTGCTGGGTTGTGTTGTGGTTAACTGTCATGGGGAGCAGGTCCCCCAGCCCTCAGGGATTCCCCGAGAATGGCAGGCACAAGGCACCTCCCAGCTGCCCACCCAATCCCCCTCAGGAGTCCAGAGCCCATCCGCTTCCTCCAGGGCCTTCGGGGTAGGGGGTGGGGGGTTATAGAAATGTGAGGCCCACCTCAGGTCTGGCTGGCCCCAGGCACAGGGCGCTAGACCAGATGGCACTGAGGGACGCTCTGGGGTGAGGGCAATGTCATCAAAGAGGTCGAGGGTGGAGGCATCCAGGGCGGCGAGACTCAGACCGGGGCTGGCACAGGGCGCCTCAGTGGGGGCCACAGCACAGGCCACCCCCAAGAAGGGGGATGGAGGTGGCGGGGGCGGCCTTCGGGGCGGTGCTCTCTGGGGAGGTGCCTTCTGGGACAGGATAGACAGGGCCAGGCGCTGGGTGGCAGCCTCAATGTTGGCAAACTGCCTGCAGAGAGACAGACGTATTAGCGGGTGGCCGTGAAGCATTCGCCCCCTGTCCGCCCTCCCAGGACTGGTTTTTCTCTTCTCTTCCTCTCCATTTTTTTTCTCTGTGGTAGTCTCCCTGCCCCTGGGTCCATTTTCTTGAGTATGACAATTCAGTTGTTCTAATCCCACTCATAGGGGAGCCCTGAACAGCTGCGGGGTTTGTGTACTGCACAAGGCAGCACGTCCCGTTCAGCATAATGCACATGTTTGCCATTTAGATTTATTATGGCCATATTCCAACACATAAAAGTAAAAAATGGGGGTGCCTGGGTGGCTTGTCGGTTAAGCGTCTGACTCTTGATTTCAACTCAGGTCATGGTCTCTCGGTTTGTGAGTTTGAGCCCCGCTTCCGGCTCTGTACTGACAGTGCGGAGCCTGCTTAGGATTCGCTCTCTCTCTGCGCCACCCCTACCCCCACCACCCATCCCCTGCTCACTCTCCCTCTCAAAAAATAAACTTAAAAAAAAAAAAGTAAAAAGCGTCTGAAGGAAAGGATGCTTTAAAAAATGCACGGGCGCCTGGGTGGCGCAGTCCGTTGAGCGTCTGACTTCGGGTCGGGTCATGATCTCACGGTTCGTGGGTTCGAGCCCCACGTCGGGCTCTGTGCTGACAGCGCAGAGCCTGGAGCCTGCTTCGGATTCTGTGTCTCCCTCTCTGAACCTCCCCTGCTTGTGCTGTCTCTCTCTGTCTCTCAAAAATAAGATTAAAAAAATTTTTACATGTTTTTCACACAAAGGCACACTGTGGGCTAGGGTTTGCCCACTGTAACAGTGATGCCCTGTGAATTCTACTTCCTGCAGAGCCCTTGACTCTGCCCATCTCTGCATCTTCACCAATTCTTGGTTCAAGTCCCCAGCATTTCCCACCTGGATGACCCCAACAGCCACTGCACTGGCCTCCCCCACCCAGCATTCCTACCCCTCAAGACTATATGGATGGATCTAACTGTGATGGGCTCAGTAATGTCTCTCTAAAATCCCTATGTTGAAGTTTCAGCCCTCAGTTCCTTAGGATGTAATTGTGTTTGGAGACGGGGCCTTTAAAGAGGTAATTAAGTTAAAATGACCTGGTGCGGGGTTGGGGGAGTCTCTAATGCAATGAGAGATTAGGACCCACCGAGGGAAGACCATGTGAAGACACAGGCCATGTACAAACCGAGGAGAGAAGCCCCACCCTGCCAGCACCTGACCTCGCACTGGGGCCTCCAGAACCGTGAAGAGTAAGTTTCTTGTGGTTTCAGCCACCCGGGCTGTGGTGCTTGATTATGGCGGTTCTAGCAGCCTCGTGCACAAAATGATGATGAGCAAAAGCAGCAAGACTCGCAATGAGTAGCTGCATGAGTCCATTTAAAGTTCAAGGACAGGGTGACCCAGGGGCGCCTGGGTGGCTCAGTCAGTTAAGCGTCCGACTTCGGCTCAGGTCATGATCTCCCAGTTTGTGGGTTCGAGCCCCACGTCGGGCTCTGTGCGGACAGCTCAGAGCCTGGAGCCTGTCTTCGTGCCAGGCTCCTCCCCTGCTTGTGCTCTGTCTCTCTCTGTCTCTCAAAAATAAATAAGCATTAAAAAATTTTTTTTAATGGGGTGACCCGATGACAGAGAAATCAGGATGGCAGCTTCTGGGAAGGAGACACAGTGAGGGCCCCTGGCGGCCAGAAGTGCCCTGTTCCTGGACCTGAGTGTGGGCACACTAGTGGGTTCCTTTTGGGAGAATTCACCAAGCTCTGTGCTGATAATGTGTGCATTTCTTGTAGTTGTTCAACTTGTAGTGGTTCTTCATTTTTTAAAATTAAATTTGTAAAAGTTTTATTTTTGAGAGAGAGAGAGACGGAGCACGAGCAGGGGAGGGGCAGAGAGAGAGGGAGACACAGAATCCGAAGCAGCTCCAGGCTCTGAGCTGAGCCTGTCGTGGGGTTCTAACCCCCGAACTGCGAGATCATGACCTGAACCTAAGCTGGACACTTAACTGACTGAGCCCCCCAGGCGCCCCCTACAAAAGGTTTTATTTAAAAATGAGTATGAAGTTGTGTGATTCTGTTTATATGAAATGTCCGAAATAGGCAAATCCCCAGAGATAAAGCAGACTGGTGTCTGTCAGGTGCTGGGGAAGGAGGGGTGGAGAGTGACTGCCTACGAATGGCTATGGGATCTCCTCTGGGGGTGATGAAAATGTTCTGGAACCAGATAGAAGTAATTGGTCACAAAACAAAACATGAACATACGAAACACCAATGAATCGTACCCTTTAAAATATTCAAAATGGTGAATTTCATGTCATGTATATTTTACCACAAGAAAATAGGCTCATAAATAAATTAGGAAGAGCTGCCACTCTGAAACCATCTCTGGAGCCAAGGAGGATAGTTATGCTCTGAGTGCCCCCCGGGGGGAAATGTTTAGAAATGGCAGGTCTGGTTAAATGACAGAGAATGGGAGGGGGAGGGAGGAGATGATTTGAACAAACTTAAGTATAAATGACATTTAGGGCTGAAGAGTCATGACATCTGTGATTTACTATAGCGATTTTAAGACTATAGGTGAAGGGAGTAGGCTAAGATGTTATTGGCAGTAAAGTGTAAGCAATGGTATGTGAGAAGCAGCGGTTCTCAAACTTGAGTGCATGACAGAACACTGGAGGGCTGGTGGAAACCCAGGTCCTTGGGCCCCTGAGCTTTCGGTTCTGCAGGTCTGGGGTGGCATCCAAGAACCTGCATTTCTAGCACATTCCCAGGCCGTGCTGAGGTGCCGATGCTGCCAGTCTGGGGACCAGACAACCATCGTCACGTTTCTGTGGGCTTGAAATTCTTCACAATGAAAAGTCAAAAATCCATGTCCATGGATGGGAGGGGGCTCCTGAGGGAGCAGGGCCTGAGGGGACCTGGAGGGAGAAGGAGGACGTGGGTGGGAAGATGCTGAGGGTAGGTGCCTCTGACCTGGATTTTCTCAGGCTGAGCCTGGGTGCCCAGGGAAATATCCTCCACAGCTGTCCGTGCTGCGTCGTGGGTGGCCTGGGTCTCTGTGGAGTTTGTGGCAGGGCCAGGCATGGAGTCATAATGTTTGGGATGCTATCGGAGAGAAGCTGGCCCTGGGGAGTGGGGATGCTGAGTGGGGGAGGGTAGACGGGGGACCTGGGAGGCTGACATTAGCACAGGGTCCAGACTGGGAGTGAGCAGGGACCTCCCCAGGTTGGGGCTGCAGATGGGGAGGAGTCCTTGAAGTGGTTGATAACAGGGGGCCTGAAGAGGAGTTAGAAGGATTGCTCTGAGATTTAGGGCTGGACCCTGTTTGGGGAGATGTGTGTTTTCCTCTTCAGTAATGGGTTTGTAGCGTGGTGATGGTGGTGAACATTCTGGGCTGGTCAGGGCTGGGCATTCTGGTGGAAGGTGGCTTGCAGGGTGGAGGCAGGAGTTAGGCTGGACAAGGCTTCTATTTACTCAAATTTGGTTCCAAGACCTCCTAGAGAAAGGTTCTGGGCTGGCTGGGAGGAACAACCTACTTGCAGAAAAGCAGGTCCTTGGACAAGTAACTTCATCTCTCTGTGCCTCAGTTTCCACATTTGAAAAATGAGGATTATAATAGCATCTACTTCCTAGGGTTACTATGGGGAATCAATGAGTTCATATTCATTGTGAGTGAGTATTACCAGTTAATACTAAAGTACTTAGGACAAGCACCTGGCACATACTGAGGGTCAGATAAGTGTTAGCTGCCATCATCATCATCATCATCATCACCATCACCATCATCATCATCGTCATTTCCATCACCACCATTATTGCCATCACCATCACCATCAGCACCATCATCACCATCACCATCACCATCATCACCATCATCATCACCATCACCATCACCATCATCACCATCATCATCACCATCACCATCACCATCAGCACCATCATCACCATCATCACCATCACCATAATCACCATCA
>JAQQST010002383.1:0-10151 GCA_028646485.1 Cryptoprocta ferox
TCATAGCAGCACTTTCAACAATAGCCAAATCATGGAAAGAGCCTTAAATGCCCATCAACTGATGAATGGATCAAGAAGGCGTGGTTTATCTATACAATGGAATACTACATGGCAATGAGAAAGAATGAAATATGGCCATTTGTAGCAATGTGGATGGACCTCGAGGGTGTCATGCTAAGTGAAATAAGTCAGGCAGAGAAGGACAGATACTATATGTTTTCACTCATAAGTCTAACAGGAGAAACTTACCAGAGGACCATGGGGAGGAGAAGGGTGGGAAAAGAGTTAGGGAAAGGGAGGGAGGCAAATTATGAGAGACTCTTGAATACTGAAATAACCTGAGGGCTGAAGGGGGAGGGGGAAAGGGAAAGGGGAGTGATGGACATGGAGGAGGGCACTTGTGGGGAAGAGCACTGGGTGTTATATGGAAACTACCTTGACAATAAACTAAAAGAATAATAATAATAATAATAATAATAATAATAAAGTAGAAAAGTTGAAATGATGGGTATGCATAAAATCTCTCAGAGATGTATTCAGAGATGAGAAGATAGATAGAGACAGAATTCAATACAGTAATAACATTAGGAACAAACATAAAAATAAGAGCATGTAATAAGAGATTCTATACTGAGGCAGATATAGAGAACATTAGAAAGGAATCATCCAGCAGAGATTGAAAGAGGAGACATTTTAAAAAAATTGTAATGTCTCTCATCTATTTATCACCTCTTTTGGGGCAGCTGTTTATGCTAACCTTGAAAAGATGATGTTAGACTTGATTTATCCAGAGATAAAATTGTGGCATAAATAATTCAAAAAGAATTAATGGCATACATATATTTTATTTTTATATTGGGATCTTCTTTGGTTTATTAAATAATATACCCTAGTGTTTAGAGTTTGGGTGCTACAGCCTACAGCCTGGTTAGAACAAAAGCTTGCTAATTTCTAGTCATGTGGATTAGACAAGTTTAGCAGGTTGAGTCTCCCTTTCTCCATCTTATAAAAAGGGAATCATAATATGCATTGCAGGTTAAAAAGATTCACTGTAAATTACTTGGGACAGTGCCTACAACACAGTTATTACTCAATATTAGCTATTATAATTATACATCTCGTAAAAATCTTATCATAAAATGATTTATCCACATGGTATCATAAATGTGTGGAACCATGTGGCTTTATCATACTATAATTTTTCTCATTGGCTCTGTAAAATTGCATTTTTAAATTTGACTTACTTACAGTGGTAACTTAAATTGAGGCTAGGAATCAGCCAAGAGAAAGAGATACAGTATTAATGTTTGGTTTCCAAGGCCTTTCTGGAAGAACACAGGATAAAGACAGAAAGCCTATTTGTCAATGAAAAGAGCATTTGAGAGTGTAATTTTCCAGAGTCACCATTCAGACAGTCCTCATGTGAATATAAAAATGATTGAAAATCATGTTTGAAAAACTCTAGTAAATAATTTAATAATATATTTATGATTATGAAAAAATATTTGTGGAAATTTAATTTCTTTAAAAATTTTTATATTAGAACATTATCATTGACTCAACAAAATATTTAAAAAATGGGTGAACCATGAAAAGTCAATTTTATTCACCAAGATAGACCCCATTCTGGGCTATAAAACAAACCTTAATAAATGTAAAAGAATAGAAATCATATGACGTCTGCTCACATCACAATGGGATTAAACTAGAAATAGATAACAGAAAAAAGCTGGAAAATCTCAAAATACATGGAGATTAAACAGAACACATTTACATAATACAGAAATAAAAGAAATCTTAAGAGAAATTTTAAAGTATTTTGAACTAAATAAATGAAAATGAATACACACCTTATTAGAAGTTGTGGTATAAAGTGAAACAAATGCCTAGAGGGAAATTTATAGCATTGAATGTATATATTAGAAGTGAAGAAAGATCTAAAATCAATAATCTAAATTTTTACATTAGGAAACTACAAGAGTGAATTAAAGCCAGAAGCAAAAGAATAAAAATAATAAAAATTACCATAGAAATCATTAAATTGAAAACAGGAAAACAATAGAGAAAAGTCAATGAAAACAAAAGCTTGTTCTTTGAAAGGATCAATAAAATTGGCAAGACTCTAGCCAGGCTAACCAACAAAAAGGAGAAAGAGAATACAATTACTAGTCAGAAATAAAAAAAGGGGACATCCCCACATATCTCATGGACATTAAAAGGATAATAAAGCAATACTATGAACAACTCTGTGCCCACAGATTTGATAACTTAGATGAAGTGGACCAATTCCTTGAAAGATCAAATGTGTTAAAAAGTAACATAAGAAGAAATAAGACAATTTGAATAGGCCTATATCTACTAAAGTAATTGAATCTATAACTAATAGCCTCCCCAAACTGAAAACACCAGGACCAGAGAGATTCACTGGTGAATTATACCAAACAAGAAAGAAATTATGCCAATTCTCTGTAATCTCTTCTTCCAGAGGCAAGAAGCAAAGGGAATATTTTCTAACTCATTCTATGAGGCAAGCATTACCCTAACACCAAAACCATACAAAGACATTACAAGAAAAGAAAACCACCAACTCACATCTCTTATGAATAGAGGTGTAAAAAATGCAATAAAATATTAGAAAATTGAATTCAACAATGGATAAAAAGAATTGTATACCACAACCAAGAGTGATTTATGCTAAGTATGAAAGCCTGGCTCACAATAAAAAATCAATTAATGTAACCCATCACATCAACAGACTAAAACCCGAAATCACATGATTATATCAACAGATAGAGAAAAAGAATTTGACACAGTGTAGTATACTCATTTATGATAAAACTCTTATTAAACTAGGAATAGTGGGAAATTTCCTCAACTTGAGAAAGAATACCTATAAGAAAGCTACAGCTAACATTATACTTAACAGTGTGAAAATCAAAGCTTTTTCACTAAGATCAGGAACAAGGCAAGAATATTCCCTCTTACACCACCTTTTCAAGGTCTTACTGGAAGTCCTAGGTAACGCAATAAGACAAGATAAAGAAATAATATGTATACATTAAAATTAAAACCTTTTGCTTTGTGATAGACAATGTCAAGAGAATGAGAAGATAAGCCACAGACCGGAAGAAAATAATTAGAAAGACACATCTGATAAAGGATTGTTTTCTAAAATATACAAAGAACTGGTAAAACTTAACAATAAGAAAACAAATAACCCTATTAAAAAATAGGCCAAAGACTTTAACAGATAGCTCACCAAAGAAGATAAACAAATGGCAAATAAAAACATAAAAAGATGTTCCACATCATATGTCATCAAGGAAATGCAAAATAAAACAACAATGAAACATGCACATGAGGATGTGGGACAACAGCAATTCACATTCATTGCTGGTGGGAATGCAAAATACTATGGTCATTTTGGAAGAAAGTTTGGCAGTTACTTACTAAACAAATTCATACCATATGATCTAGCAATTACATTCCTTGGCATTTACCCCCACCCCCAAAAGTTGAAAAGTTGAAATATCCACACATAAAGCTGCACACAGATGTTTACAGCAGCCTCATTCATAATCGCCAAAACTTGGAAGCAACTAAGATGTCTTTCAGTAGGTGAATGGATAAATAACTGTGGTAAATCCAGACAGTGGAATATATTATTCATCACTAAAAGGAAATGAGCTATCAGCCAAGAAAAGATAGGAAACTTAAATGCATATTACTAAGTGAAAGAAACTATTCTGAAAAAGGCTATCTGAGTTCAATCATATGACATTCTGGAAAAGCCAAAACTATGGAGACAGTAAAACGATCAATGGTAATCAGGAGGTGGGTTGGGGGAGAGATGAAGAAGTGGAGCACAGAGGATTTCTAGGCCACTGACAATACTCTATATATTACTATAATGATGCATATATGTCATTATTCCTTTGTCCAAATCCATAGGATGTTCAACACTAAAAATGAACCCTAATGTAAACTATGGAGTTTGGGTGATTACGACGTGTCAGTGTATGATCAATTGAAACAAACGTTCCACTCTGGTAGGAGATGTTGATAATGGAGGATTCTGTGCATATGTTGGGACATTGGGTATATGGTAAATCTCTGGGACTTTTCCTCAATTCTGGTATGAATCTTCAAATTCTCATTTGCCCCCTTTCCCCTAATAAGTCTATTTCAGTAACAGACCTGGAATAAGGAGAGACAACTTAGTGGGCTGATTCACCCTATGCTTCCCACCCCCACTCTGAAAACTGAGATGGTTTAGCAAAGGGGGAAAAAAACAGGAACTTTGATCTCTGCAAAAAAGAATGTAGGGACAATGTCATGTTTCTTTCATATTGTGCTCTTAAATAAAATCTGAAATCTATTTGTTTAAAACAAAACATTTCTTTTTAATTAACACTTCTTCCCATTCTTTTCCTTGGAATCAATATGTTTTTACTGAAATGTGTTTTCACACCTAGAGTTTAATTATTACATTTATAGTAAAGCAATAGCATAAACAGAGAATCATGTATATTCTTATCAGTGCCAGAAGTATGATCTCCTTGAGAGGATAAAGCCAGGAAGATATAGAGATCAATAAATTTGACAAAATTAAAATTAACATTGTGGACTTAGAGTATTTGTTGAATTTTGGGGGGAGCAAGAATCTATAATGACTTGCGTAAGTATAAATATTAGGTTTAGAGTTAAAAACTCCATAAACAACAATATGGAATTGTTATGTGAATACATGAGAATTCATATCTCAGTTCAGTGTGCATATGTAATTAGTCAAAACACTGAGGAATGAAAGCTGCTGAAGAGAAGACATATTGATTGACTATGTAATAGTTGATTGGAAATTTGTGGTTGCATTAATATACTATTTGTGTAGCAGTTGATCAAAATGGCAATGCCTTGAAGTGATTTAGCTGTTGAGAAGGCAGAAATAACCAGATTGGCTCTGCTATATGGCTCATTGTGCTTCTCTGGGTAAGTTTAATCATCACTGTCTGCTCTTTAACAATAAATCCTGCTATTTGTACATTACTTAAATTCCATATACAGAGTTATATAAAATAAGTCACATAGTGCTTATTCCCTAGATTTGATAGTGTTTGTATCAATTTTATTTTTATTGTAATTTCAGTGGTAAAAAATAAAATAAAAAAGTAAAATCGATTTTTTTAAACTAAGGAGTATTTGCTCTTCATAATCTAATGGCAATCAGTGGGGTTTTTTTCCTTGACTTATTCTGTAGACGAGGAAAAAATAAAAAAGTTCTGAATTAATATTCTTATATTCTTTATAGTATTAATATGTTGAAGTTTTGAATTTTCCAAAAGCATAAAACTTGGGATTCTCTTTTAAAAATCCTTGCTGAGAAGCAGTATATTATAATATTTAAGCAAGCTAGTGGGAAAGAAAGCTAGTCTTAAGCTGGTCTTCCTTGATGTGAAATCTTGTCCCACAAATTTTCTCCAAAGGATACTGTGAAATTTCTTTAACCTTACTCTCTTGCTCTGAGTCTTCTTATTTAAAAGGACTAAATGATAATGTCTATCTCAAAGAGACTTATTGAGTCTGATGAAAGAAGGATGTAGGACATTTAGCAAATTTCTGACACATAGTAAATGCTTCATTAAATCTTATTATTTTCTTATTATATTTATTGAGACTTAGAAGGGTGATGCAATTTTAGAATTTAGGCCGTAAATTGAATTCTTGCAGAATAAGACTCAATATCAAACATGGCAAAAAGCAATGTAAGATGTACAAATGATAGAGCCAATCACAACTGATTATTTTGTTTTATATATTTTATCTCCATTAACATTTTTAAAAATTTTAATTTGAGTAGTTAACATAGTGTTATATTAGCCTCAGGTGTTCTGTGATTCAACTGAATGATTACTCAGGACTTATCATGATTAGTATACTCTTAATGCCCTTCACCTCTTATATTCATTCCCCTTACTCACTTCCCCTCTGTTTGTTCTTTATAGTTAAGAGTCTGTTTTGTTGGTTGTTTCTCTTTTTTTTTCTCCTTTGTTTTGTTTCTTAACATTCACATATGGTATTTGTATTTCTCTGATTGACTTATTTCACTTAACATTATACTCTCTTGATCCATCCAAGTTGTTGCAAATGGCAATAAGTTGTTCTTTTAATGGCTAAATAATATTCCATTGTGTGTATGTATGTATATGTGTGTGTGTGTGTGTGTGTGTATCTGTATCTATCTATATAAAGTTATATAATCTCACATCTTCTTCATTTATTTATCTATTAGTAGACACTTGAGCTGCTTCCATAGTTTGGCTATTAAATAATGCTGCAGTAAACACAGGAGTGCATATATCCCTTCAAATTAGAATTTGCAAATTTTGGTGGTAAAAAAATACCTAGCAGTGTGATTCCTCGTTCATATTTTTACTTTTTGAGGAACTCCATACTGTCCTCCACAGTGGCTGCACCATTTTGCATTCCTACCAACAGTGCATGAGGGTTCTTTTTCTCCATATCCTCACCAACACTTGTTGTTTCCTGTGTTTTTGATTTAACCATTCTGATATGTGTAAAGTGATATCTTTTTGTGGTTTTGATTTGCATTTTCCTGATGGTGCGTGATGTTGAGCATCTGTTCATGTGTCTGTTGGCCATCTGTATATCTTCTTAGGAGAAACGACCGTGTCTTCTGCCCATTTTTAATTTTTGAGGTGTTGAGTTATAGAAGTTCTTCATATATTTTGGATACTAACTCGTTATCAGATATGTCATTTGCAAATACCTTATCCCATTCAATAGTCTGAAGATTTTTATTTTGATGTAGTTCCAATAGTTGTTGTTGTTGTTGTTTTTTGCTTTTGTTTCTCTTGCCTCAGGAGACATATGTAGAAGGATATTGCTATCACCAGGGTCAGAGAAATTACTGCCTGTGTTCTCTTCTAGGATTTTTATGGTTTCAGGTCTCACATTTAGGTCATTAGTCCATTTGAGTTTATTTTTGAGTATGGTGTAAGAAAATGATTCAGTTATTCATTATTTTGCATATAGCCCTCTGGTTTTCCCAGCATTATTTGTTTAAGAGACTTTTTCTGATTGCATGTTCTTTTCTCCTCTGTTAAATCTATCTGGTCCAGTGAATCACTCAAAGCCACAGTTTCCATGTTGATTTTCTGTTTGGATAATGTGTTTATTGACATAAGTGGAATGTTAAAGTCCTTTACACTTTGAATTTGTTATGCTACTCCCTTCTGGCCTGCAAAGTTTCTACTGAAAAATCAGCTGATAGCCTTATGGAGTTTTCCTTTTATGTAATTGTCTTCTCTTCTTTTTCTACTTTTATTTCTTTCTTTATCACTACTTTTTGCCATTTTAATTACTGTTTGCCTTGGTACGGACCTCCTTGCATTTTTTTTTTTTTTGTAAGATCTCTGTGCCTCCTGGATCTGGGTATCTGTTTACTTCCCCAGATTTGAGAAGTTTTTAGCCATCATTTCTTCAAATACATTCTCTCTTTCTTTTAAGTTTATTTATTTATTTTGAGAGAGAGAAAGAGCACACATAAACAGGGGAGGAACAGAGAGAGAGGGAGAGAGAATCCCAAGGAGGTTTTGTGCTGTCAGCACGGAGCCTGATGCAGGGCTCAAGCCCCCAAATCATGAGATAATGACCTGAGCCAAAACCAAGAATCAGATGCTTAACTGACTGAGCCACCTAGGCACCCCTCCTCAAATACATATGCTGCCCCCATTTCTTTCTTGTCTTCTTCTGGGATTCCTATAATGCAAATGTAATTTATACTTGATGGAGTCACTGAGTTCTCTAAGTCTATTCTCATTTTGCATCTTTTTCTCTCAGCAGCTCAGTTTTATTACTTTCCATTACTTTGTCTACCAGGTCACTAATTCTTCCTCTTATTTCTCTAGCCTGCTATTTATTACATTTAGTATATTTTTAATTTAATTTATTGTGTTCTTCATCTCTGCTTCTTTTTAGTCTCTTTATTAAAGATCTCACTAATGTTCTCTACTCTTTTTCTCAAGTCCAAGAGTATCTTTGTGATAATTACTTTAAATTCTTTATCAAACATATTATATCTGTTTTTCTTGGGTGTCCTGCTGTTTCTTTCCTGTTCTTTCTTTTGGGACCTATTCCTCTGTCTCATCTTTGTGTCTAACTCTCTGTGTGTGCTTCTCTG
Source organism: Cryptoprocta ferox (assembly GCA_028646485.1). NCBI lineage: Eukaryota > Metazoa > Chordata > Mammalia > Carnivora > Eupleridae > Cryptoprocta > Cryptoprocta ferox. Next base: position 8,201 of record JAQQST010002383.1, read on the forward strand.
TGTTAGGAAAGCCAGCTACATCTCCTGCTCTTGAAAGTAATGGCCTTATGAAGAAGAGTTCCTAAAGTGTCCCACAGTGCAGTATCCCCTGTTTCCTAGAACCTGGCATTTCAGGGGGTGTCTCCTATGTGTTTTGTATCTGCACTGCTATTGTGTCCTGGCTTCTTTTTCCTTCAGTCTAGTTATTTACAGAGGCTCTCTTTGCTTGTTCTGGACTTTTTGGTCCCCAGCTAGGGTGGGATGCACAGTTTCAACAAGATGTACATGGGTCTATTTGTGAAATAAGACCTGCATCTTCCACCACTGGGGCCAGGGCTGCATGAGTGGGACACTGCTGCTTCTGTTACCTCCACCAGGACAGAGGCCATGCAAAGTGCATGGTTTGGGAGATGTTCTGTAGGCAAGTTTTGCACTCTCTTTTGGGGGAGGGGATCTGCAGCACTGGGGCTGAGGCCAAAGTGGCTGAAAAAGGTGGATTTGCCAAAGCATACATGGGGGAGAGCAGGGCATTTTGTGTAAGCAAGTTAGGTAGTGAATGTAAGCACTGACGTAGTTTCTATAGGTGATCTTGTATTTGTGCTGAGGAGCAGTGGAGGGTAATGGTGACTCAAGCAACTTTGTTCCCTGAGGAGTCTTTCTGGGATCCCTAGCCCCACCCCAGGACATGCTCTGAGATGAGTAAATAGCTCTCCTTCCTGTATGTCACAGGAGTTTTTCAAACTGTGGTGTTGTCTCTATAAGGACATGCATTGAGCTGGGGCTCTCAGAACCGAGCCCACTGATTTTTAAAGTTCTAGGCTTTAAGTCCCTGGTTGAAAGAACGTGTGAAGTTTGGCCCTTCTTGCTTTGAAAGTAAAATGTTATCGGGACTTGTCTTTCCTATGCTGGCTCCCTAGTGTGATAGTTTGTTTCTCACCCTTCTCCATTCTTGGCTCCCCCACCCATTTTCCTTCCAATTGCACCTCCACTCTTCTTATCATCTTCGATGGGGCTCTTCTCTACCTTTAGTTGTAGACTTTGTTCTACAAAGTTTTTTAGTCATTTTTTTTGGGTTATTTATGCTGATGTGAGTGTTATCTAGGCGTATTCTTGGGTTGAAGTGATTTTAGGGTCCTCTTTCTCCACCATCTTCCCCAAAAGACCTCCATTAACTGAAAAATTATCATTCCTGCCATCATATTATTACAGTGATAATTTGCCATTTAAATATGTGTTTGTTAAAAATATCTAAAAATTTTCTGTCCCTATTATCCAGTTATTACTTTCAATTTGCCTATTTACCTTTGTCTATCATTTATTCATTTATTTTCATTTAAAATATGTTTATTTATTTTGAGAGAGAGAGAGAGAGAGAGAGAGAGAGAATATGTGCATGAGTTGGGGAGGAGTAGAGAGAGAGAGGGAGAGAATCCAAAGCAGGCTCTGTGCTGTCAGTGCAGAGGCCAAATGTGGGGCTTGATCTCATGAATAACTAGATCATGACCTGAGCTGAAATCAAGAGTTGGACACTTAACCAGCTGAGCCACCCAGGCATCTCTCCGTCTAGAATTTAAAATCAAGTGTATCACATTTGTCTGAAGTGCATTTTGGAATATTTTCTATGATAACCTTTGTTTATTATTTTTCCAATGGTATTTTAGCATTCAGAATGTTTAACTTTCTTGAGAGAGTGAAGGCCATAAATATTGACATATTCATCTTAGATGTCATTGTGATAAATGCTCTAATGAAGCATTGAATGCATTTATTTTTAAAAAGACTATTTTTTTAATCGTCATGAACTTAATTTACATATTATGTAAATCCACAGGTTAGGTTCTGATTTGTACCCTTAACCTTAATGTGTACTATAAAGCTTTCAAGTTTCATGGGTACCACCTAACTTGCAAGGCTACTTGCTGTCATTTTTTGGACCTCATTTGCTTCATCAATTAGAATAGTATCCTAGTTT
>JAQQST010002384.1:0-10148 GCA_028646485.1 Cryptoprocta ferox
CAGTAGGCGCTCAGCACGCACCGCCCCCGCCGGGCCTGGTATGCAGTAGGCGCTCAGCACGCACCGCCCCCGCCGGGCCTGGTATGCAGTAGGCGCTCAGCAGGTGTCCATGCTCGTGGTCATGTCTGGGCTGCCCCAGAGCACAGCCCAAGGCGAGGACTTTATCCAGGAAGTGGGTCCAGAAGCACCGTGCAGGGGTGAGGAAGTGAGGGGTGGGCCGTGGGCTCGGCCTCGGGGGGCTGAGGTGGCCGCCCTGGGCACCCCTGCCTGCCGCTGGCTGAGGCTTCCCCCCGTCTCTCGAGGCCGGAGGGACCCTCGGGTGGAGGGGAGGGAGCCCGCCCGCAGGCGCCTCCCCACAGCCAGGGGCAGGTGCGCAGCCACCGCCCGCAGCCGCGGTGACACCCGCACGGACCCGTGGCCACGCTTCCGCCAGGTCCGGAGTGGGACGGACTTCCCCCTCGGTGGCACGCGGGGGTCCTGGGGGGCTTGGAGCCACAGGAGCCTCTCCTCTGATGTCCAGCAGATGCCACGCTCCCCCTGGAGGGTCCGGGGGTGGGGGTCCCCCTGCCTCTTCCAGCTCAGGTGGCCCCAGGCGTGGCAGCCTCTGCCTCTGTCCTCTGGGCTGGGGTCTCGGAGCCTCCTTCTCCTTCTTACGAGGACACTCTCCTCGCCCAGATTCAGGACGGACTCATCTCGATCCTCACTCGCCCCACATCTGCAGACACCCCGTTTTCGAGTCGGGGCACACTCACAGGTTCCGGGGCCAGGGCGTGGGCGTACGTTTTGGGGGACACTGTGCGCCCCGCTGCAACGTCTCATCTCAGAGCCCCGTTCCTTCTCCTTGAGGCTGTCACCCCCACCGGGGTCACCCTGCCGTCCCGAGCCAGCACCGTCCCCCGCCCCCCAGGAGGGCTGCGTCTCCTCGTCCAGCGCCTCTCCCAGGGCTTGGCAGGGGCTCCCTGGCGTGAACCTTCGTCCCAGGGGAGAATGCTCAACTGGGCGACAGAGCCCGGGTTCGGGGAGGAAGATCCCTGCTTCCCAGGGGACGCACTGCGGGTGGTGGCCAGGGTTACGCCACTTTCCTTTCCGTGAGCCCTCACGCTTTGGGGACCCCTGAAGGCAAGTCCAAGCGGCCACCAGGGCAGTCTCTCCATCCGAAGACGAGCCCCCTCCTCGGGCCCCCAGTGTCCCACGAGGTCGCAGGGATCAGACAGGCAGGCGGGTCCTCGGAGTGGCCCCCCGAGCCTGCAGGGGGGAGAGAGGGGAGGACGCCAAGCCCAGACCCCCTGCCCAGCCCCGCGCCACAGGCCACATCTCCCTCTCCACCCCCAGAAAGGAGCCCGGGATGCGTGTGGCCAGTTCTGCAACGTTGCCAGCTTCCTGTCATTGCCCCTTAAAAAAGAGAAACTTCTCGTTGTTTTAGGATTAAGTAATCAGCATGCCATGTATTTCTCCAAACCACAGCGGCAGGCCTGCCGAAGGGCCGGCGTCCACACCACGGAAACAGCAGGCCCCGCGGCTGAGCCCGGCCCGGGGCCCTGGGGAGGGTCCGACCGGCCCGGCCACCTCGGCTGGCGGCCGGAATCTGGAAGGGAGGGGCGGGAAGGGCGGCCCCGGGGCCCCTGTGAGAATCTCCTCGCTTCTCCTACTCGAGTGTCTCCTCCACGGAACGCACGGGCAACAGGACCACGGCCAGGCTCCCGGCGGGCCACAGCCGCTCGGAGCACCGACCGACGACCGCAGGTAATCTTCATAAATCGCACCTGTGAGCCGGGTGCGATTTTTCACCCCATTTTATCCCGAGGCAGCAGCCGGGGCTCAGAGAGGTTAAGGAGCTTGCCCGCGGTCCCACGGCTAGCCAGTACCACGGTCACTTCGAGAACATTTCATCCCCTCGAAGAAAGCCCTCCACCCTCAGCAGCCACTCCCGCAAACCCATCCCTCCCGGGGCGCCCACCTCACCCGGACATCGCCTATAAACGGCATCATGCACCGTGTGACCTGTTGAGGCCAGCTCCCCTCACCTAGTACGCGATTGTCAGCCACGCGTAGCAGGCGTCAGTGCATCACTGCTTTCTGGAGCTGCCCGGAGTCTGGAAGGAGAAGACCGCGGAGCAGGCCCGGACGCGGCCCAGGGCCAGCAGCAGAGCCGACGGGCCGACGCTGCAGCTGCTGCAACATGGAGGCCGCCGGTCACACCCAGCACCCTCCCGAGGGCCCCAAGGCGGCTGGACGCGCAGGGGCGGTCGAGCACTTCCCTCTGGGGGCGGGGTGGGCTTCGGGCTGCCTCGACTGACCGGGCACGGCGACAGCGACACCAGGCCGGCTCCAGACCTCGGCTTTAAGAGGACTGGGTCCCTTCCATCCTCGGGAAGCCCCGATGAGGCCAAGTGGAGAGGGAGCCAGCGAGCCAGTGAGCTGCTCGCCCGTCCAGCTGCTCACGTCTTTCCAACTTGAGCCCGGACATCACGGAGCCGAGACAGAGCAGACTTGCTGTGTCTTTTCTGAATTCCCCACCCAGACCCGCCAAGGAGGGAGAAGTAGTGATAACAGGTAATTATTCTAAGTCACTATGCGTTGGGACCATTTGTTACACGGCAACGGCAGATGTAACAGTGAGTTACCACCTCCGCTGCTTCCTCCATCCCACAAAAACACACCCGGCCCCTCTCCAAGCACGACACCTGGCAGTCCCCCCAGGAAAATACCCCAGCAGGCAGCCCGGGGTCTCTGGGGACGCATGCTGGTCTCTATGACAACTCTGATGTTGAGGTTCGTGGTGGAGCATCTGATTTAGGGTGTTACTTGCTCTCCAGCCCCATTTGACGTGCAGGGGTGGGGCACGGGGAGGAAGGGCAGGATACACACCGGTCAACATTCCCACTCAGAAAGAGAAGCTGGCTTAGGGCATTTCTCCAGTCCGGCTGGGCCGCTCTGAAGACGCTTCCCCGAGGTAGAAAATGCACCCTGACCGGGGCTCCCTGGCCCTCATCCACCGCCCTCCTGGGCCCCCCAGAGTGGAAACGGGGGATGTGCCCTCTTCAGAGGCTGAACCTACCACTTCCTCGGCCGCCTTCTGCCTGTCGAAGGCTGGGGACCGAGCTCATCATTGGCAGTGAAACCCTGCCTCTGACGGCCGCTGGCCTCGTGAGCAGTAAACAGCCCACTGCGCGCTCCGAGACACGGGGCTCACGAGGACACACTTCTCTGCATCATCGTCTTCTCTTTCTGGAACTTGCTGGGCTTCTTTGGGAAGGCCTCGCCATTAATCTCTGCCATGAGTCACTCTGCCCGACCGAAAGGACTTACGGGCCACCGCACCATTCGTCTGCCCTCGGCCTCGAGAACACTTAATTAGCCAAAAATCCGTTTACAAGTCTTCCCGGATCTTCGTCTCGCAGACTTCTTCCAGCCTGGCCTTTGCTGCCGCCGGGTTGAGTGGCGTCTGGCTTCTCCATGAGGCCAGACCTTTGATTCCCATCTGGTCTGGGAGCAAAAGAGATACGTTCTTCAGTTTGTCTCTTTTTTTGTCAGGCTTTGCCGAGTGAGGCCAGTGGCAGCGTACGGGCTCTAGGCTGTTTCTCCAAAGACGCACGCTCATCGCGCGTGCCAAGGTAGCACTGCGTAGTGCTGGCCCCACGTTTCCGGCCAAGGTAGCGCCACGAAGTGCTGGCCCCACATTCCTGGCACCCGGGGTATTTCCTCGCCTCTGCCGGCTGACCGCTGAGCTCCCACTGTGCGGAGCTGTTTGTGGTGCCACGTCCCCTCTGGCCTCAGTCTCTGGCATTCGTCCAGTACCAGACTATACTCTGGGAACAAACGAAACCCCCAAATCCCCACCATGGCTTAACACAGCAAAGGTTTATTTCTCGCTCGTGATCATGTCCCGTGAGGGTCAGCAGGCGCTGTGTTCCCTGTGGTCACGCAGGAACCCAAGTCCTCGGTGACACTACTGTTGGGCGGCTGCAAGGGTTTCGAGCAGCGGAGACGCTGACCAAAGAAGTGCGTGTCTGCACCTGCACGTGCTCCTGCTTCAGTGGCCAGAACTAGTCGTCCCTGGTGACAGGGGGCCCTCCTAGCAACTGGGGGGGCAGGGAGTGCATGGGATCAACTGGCTGGTGGGCACTGCTGTCTTGGCCACACTGGCCTCAAATAGGAGACTGGACACATGCCGTGTGGCTTTCCAGATCTGGTCAGTTTCTGGGGTCGGGGACACGCAACTTTGACATAAGAATGAGCTGACTATCCCCAAATAGCCAAGGCAATCTTGAAAAAGAAAAACAAGACTGGAGGCATCACAATCCCGGACTTCAAGCTGTATTACAAAGCTGTGATCATCAAGACAGTACGGTACTGGCACAAAAACAGACACACAGATCAATGGAACAGAATAGAAAACCCAGGAATGAACCTATAACTAAAAGGTCAACTCATCTTTGACAAAGCAGGAAAGAACATCCCATGGAATAAAGACAGTCTCTTCGACAAATGGTGTTGGGAAAACTGGACAGCGACATGCAGAAGAATGAACCTGGACCACTTTCTTACACCACACGCAAGAATAAATTCAAAATGCATGAAAGACCTAAATGTGAGACAGGAAACCACCAAAATCGTAGAGAAGAACACAGGCGGCAACCTCTTTATTGGTTGTAACAACTTCTTTCTAGATATGTCCCCTGAGGCAAGAGAAACCAAAGCCAAATAAACTCTCGGGACTACATCAAAATAAAAAGCTTCTGCACAACAAAGGAAACAATCAACAAAACTAAAAGACAACCCATGGGATAGGAGAAGTTGTTTGCAAATGACCTGTCTGATAAAGGGTTAGTATCCAAAGTCTATAAAGAACTTACCAAACTCAATACCCAAAAACCAAATAACCTAGTGAAGAAATGGGCAGAAGACATGAACCAGACATTTCTCCAAAGAAGACTCCAGATGGCCAACAGACACAGGAAAAGATGTTCAACAGCACTCATCATCAGGGAAATGCAAATCAAAACCACGACGAGACCTCACTGCGTACCTCCCAGGAGGCTAAGATCAACAACACCGGAAACAACGGGAGCTGATGAGGATGCGGAGAAAGGGGAGCCCTCTTGCACTGCTGGCGGGAATGCAAACTGCTAGAGCTGCCATGGAAAACAGTATGGAGGGTCCTCAAAAAGTTAAAAATAGAACTCCCCTGTGACCCAACAATCTCACTACTAGGTGTTTACCCCAGGATACAAAAATACAGATTCGAAAGGGCACACGCACCTCGCTATTTATAGCAGCATTTCATACAATGGCCGAGTTCTGGAAGCAACCCAAGTAGATAAACAGATACGGTAGATGAACAGATAAAGAAGCTGCGGTATATATACACAGTGGAACATTACTCGGCTATAAAAAAGGATCAAATCTTGCCATTTGTAACCGCGTGGACGGAACCAGAGAGTATTTTCCTAAGCGAAATAAGTCAGAGAAAGACAAATACCATATGATTTCACTCGCATGTGGAATTTAAGAAACAAACAGATGAGCAAAGGGATAGAGGGAGAGAGAGAGAAACCACGAAAGAGACCGTGACTCCAGAGAACACAGGGATGGTCACCAGAGGCGGCTGTGCGTGTGAAATAGGTGATGGGGATTCAGGAGTGCGGTCGTGACGAGCACCGCGTTATACGGAGAGGCTGAGTCACGACACTGTACACCTGAGGCTAATATAACACTGGAGGTTAACTAACTGCAGTTCGTTGTTTTTAATGTAGAAAGAAGGATGAGTTGTCCGTTCACCAGAGTACGGAACGTGACCGGCTGCTAAAAGTAGCGGCTTTGCTGTTTGCAGGGTCAGCCAAGAGGGTCCGGAAGGCTGTACCCGAACCCCTCCCCGACCACAGCCACCCACGGAAGGGCCCCCCAGACCTCGGCTCCTCCGACCACAGCTGGCCGCCCGCTTCCAAAGCAACCGGCCAAGCAGGTGGCCGGCCGGCCCGGGAGGTGTCGTGGCCCCAGAGCTCAGAGCGGTGAGGGCCCGGCGCCAGTCAGACCCTCGGATCCGATCTCAGCTCCGCGGGGCATCACCGCTGCCCGCCCCGTGTCCCGCGCCCCTCCCCAGGCGCTGACCCCAGGTACACACCTGCACGCAGACCTCCGTCCCAGAAGACACAGCTGGGATGCTTCCCCGGGAGGGGCCACACCCTCCTTTTCCCACACATGTTCCTCGGCCGGGTGGGGGGCACCAGGAGGCCCCAGTATTTACAGCCGCAAGAACCGAGCTCCCACCACAGTCAGCTGGTGATCCCTCCCCTGAGATGAAAGTACAAGCGGAAGGGACTCTCTAGTTACGCCGTGTGGGGTCACAATTTCTCTGACTACGACTCGCACGACCTCACTGGCTGGGCTCACGAGCTCGGGCCAGCAGCCGTGGCAAAAGTCTCTGCAGGAGACCCCTGGGCGCATCGACACGCGTCACCGCATCTCGTGTCATCCGATTCCCACCCACCGGTCACTCTCTCCCCAGCCGCCAGCCGTCCATGCCCTGCCAGGCCTCTGGCCTCTGCACATGCTGTTCCCTCTGCCTGGAACACCCTTCCCCACTTGAACTCCACCACCGTTTCCAAGATCCAATTCAAACTCCACCCCCCGGCCTTCGTGCCCCACGGTCCCCAGTGCCACCGTCCCCTGTCCTCCTAAGGGTCTAGGGTTTCTTCCCTCAGCAACTTCTTACAAAATGCTGGTTGTGGCACACGGCCCCCCAGCTCACCCCCAGGACCAGGACGCCGCCCGCCTTCACGCACACGAGCGGGGCGTTAGCACCTCCGCCTGCGTCCGGGGCCTGGGGCCGGCCTGGCACGGCGCTGCCTCTCCATCACTCTGAGCACATTTCACTGGTGATCCAGGAGCTATTTTCATAATTTCACAAAACCTAAGAGAACTTGCACATGAATCAAAACCAGAGAGGCTTGAAGGTCAAGTTTCACTGCTCTGGGAAACGGTCACGGTGACGATCTCATGCTCCGATTGGCCGCCGTGGTGCGGGTCATGAATAAAGAACGAGGAAGCTGTTATCATTTGGTAGCGAAAGAAAGTTTCCAAACACGGGATCCGAGGGGGCGGCCGAGGCCGGCCGCCTCTCCTCCCGGGGGCAGAGAGGACAGGTCCGGCTTGAGGTTTTCCACGCAAGCTCGGCGAGTTGTAAAGTGACCTCGCGGGTCTCCGGGCTAGTCGTGGACACTGTGGAGAAGATTGGGAGGCAGGATGTGGCCTCTGCCCTGGTGTCACCGTCACGCCGACCGGAGCTCCGTGCGTAGCAGGGCTCAGCCCACCAGGGAGCGACGGTGCGAGAGAGGCTGGACAGGGTGGAACTCAAAGTCCTCAGCCCTCTTCTTTGTGCCTGTGCCCACGGAAGTGCTTGAATGCCTCCCCTGACGGAGAACTCACGGTGGCACCGCCAGGCGATGGACAGTCTGTTAGGGGAGGGGGCGGGGCCTCACTGCTCTCTGAACCTCGTCTCGTCCTGTCCCTCCAGCATCCCTGTGAGGCTCTGCTTGGTAAACGCTTTGCAGAAAGACAGACACCAGGGCTCACGGGAGTTTCTAACTGACCGCCTCAAGCCAGGGGCCCAATCCAGAGCCAGGTGGGTGTGACGCCAAAGCTGAGTCCCCTCATGATGAAGCTGAGTCCTGGTCCCCCGTCAGGAGCCTCGTCCCCTTTCTGCGAGGGGCTGTCCCCGGCCCAGGGAGGAGGGAAACGGGGCACGGCTCCCTTCCCCTGTGTCCTCTCCTGGCCTGACCCCTCTGCCGGCTGAAACATCAGCCACGAGCAGGCCATTCCGGGTCCGACTCTGGGCTGTGTGGTCTCCAGGTCACAATCCTTTTCATCAAAGGGGACCTTGGATTTTTTCATCCTATTTGAGGGCCAGGGATCCGTCGGTGCTCGAGGGGGTAAATATCAATTTATCTGAAACTTTTGCAAACACGTTTCCACTCCCAGAAACGCTGGGTGACGGCTGCTTTCAGCACACGCGCGTGTGAAAACAGCGGCATGTCATTTCCATAATGCGTCGTCCTCGTCCTAAATTCCGCGGGGCGAGCCCGGCCCGGCATCTCCGAGGAACGAGGAACGGCTTCTGCTCTACCCTCCCCACGACCTCGAGCCCCTCAACCAGCTCCATTTTCACATGAGGACACCGAACAGAGAAGGTGAGGTTAATTCTCCCAAATGGGGAAATCAGATGGGCTTCCCCCAGGCCCCCGGGCCACACTCGAGAAGAATCTGTTGACCACAATGGAATGAACAATAAGGCCCAAACCCAACTCAAAACATGAACAAACAGACAGAACAAACAGAAAGGAGGTGGGAAGTTAATTGATGACAATCTATAGTATTATCTCGTAGATCGTTTTATAACTTTCTAAAGCACATTTTTGATCCCTAACAACAAAAAATTTAACATGTAGGTGTGCGTGTGTGCGCGCGCGCACACACACACACACAGAAATCACTTCTTGACTCAGCACACGCTTGGCCGCACTCCCGGGCCTGCGCATCAGTCCGAACTTTCTGCACCAGCGTTGACCCTGGAGCTGAGGCCGAACATGGAGCCTCATTAACGAGTTTGGACCTGCCATATCTCCACTGGAAAAATATTTCCGCTTATCAGGAGATAACGGCATTTCCTCAGGGGACACGAGGAAGTGTCATGCCGGAGGCATGACTAGCTCCAGGGGAGAATCGAGGCAGCAATGCTGCGCTCAGTGACAAGGGTCAGTGTCCTCTGGCTGCCACCACAGACAGCCACGAACTGGCAGCTTGAGCCACAGAAATATATTCTCTTGCAGCTCCGGGGGGCGGGGGGTCCTCAGTCAAGGCTCTCCGGGGGGCGGGGGGGTCCTTCCTGCCTCTTCCAGCCTCCGCTCACAGCCGTGTCCCTCCAGGCTTCATGCTCACGTGGCCTTGCCCGTGTCTGTGTCTCTCGCACCCCAAGTCCAGGGCGATCTCACCCCGAGATCCTTAGTCACATCTGTGCAGAACCCTATTTCCAAATCACGGCATGTCCACAAGTTCTGGGGGCCAGGACGTGGACAGCCCTTTTGTGGGGACACTGCAGTGACCACGGCCAGACGGGACTTTGTTCTGAGAGAACGTCCTAGGAGGGTGACGAGCTTATACCGCTGTCCCCACCCGCCCTGCTGGAGTGTGTGGTGCTCAGAGCACACCCCCCAGAGATGCTGAAGGAGCCCATGAACCGGCGACTCGCCTGACCCCCAGAGCCGCCCACGGGGGGGAGGACACTTCATGACACTGAAGCCAGGTGGGGGCAAGGCTTTGCCCAGGCCACCAGGTCAGCAGCAAGGTGGGGTCTAGAGTTCCAGCCCCCTTGTCCCACAGAGACCCGGCACTCTTCCCCCTCATCACCCACCCCTCCTTGCCCTCCTTCCCTACCCTCCTCTGCTTCCTCATCACCCTCCTCCTCCTCTTCCTCACCCTCCTCCTCGTCTTCATCACCCTCCTCCTCATCCCCCTCCTCATCATCATCACCCTCATCATCACCATCATCACCCACCTCCTCTTCATCACCCTCACCATCCTCCTCTTCATCACCCTCCTCCTCATTCTCCTCCTCCTCACCATCACCCTCATCATCTTCTTCCTCACCATCCTCCTCCTCCTCATCCCCCTCCTCCTCTTCATCATTACCCTCTCATTCTCCTTCTCCTCATCATCACCTTCTTCCTCATCATCACTCTCCTCCTCATCACCCTTCTCCTCTTCACCCTCCTCCTCCTCCTCCTTGATATCATCTTCCTCCTCCCCATTATCATCATCATCACCCTCCTCAGCCAAGGCAGCTCCCATGAACACACTCTCCTCCTGCCTGGCAGCGTGCTCAGCACCTTGCACCCATTATCTGGCTTCCCCACGATCCAGCACGTCGCCCACCATCTTTGTCTTCACTGTGCAGACGGCACGACAGAGGCTCCAGAGGTGAAGTAACTTCCCCACGTGCTCACTCCTGACAGCACGCGCTGAAGCCAGGGTTCCCATCCAGCTCGTCTGACTCTGGGCAGACGAGGACTCAGGGCCAGTGCTGGGCAGACGAGGACTCAGGGCCAGTGCTGGGCAGACCGGGGCTCAGGGCCAGTGCTGGGCAGACCAGG
>JAQQST010002385.1:0-10148 GCA_028646485.1 Cryptoprocta ferox
CCAGAAAGACTCCTTGCGGCGAAGGTTCTAAGACCTGGGACCGGTTTCAGATGCGGATCCACAAGCGGCTCATTGATCTGCACAGCCCTTCCGAGATTGTGAAGCAGATCACCTCCATCAGTATTGAGCCGGGAGTGGAGGTTGAAGTCACCATCGCAGATGCCTAACGCAGCCTTTTTAATAAATTGATGGTCCGTTAAAAAAAAAAAAAAGAGAGAGAGAGAGAGAGAGAGAGAGAAAGAGAGAGAGTGGGATAGGGAAAGAATCCCAATCAGGCTCTGCACTGTCAGCACAGAGCCCCACTCGGGGCTCAGTCTCACGAACTGTGAGATCAGGACCTGAGACAAAATCAGGACACTTAACCAACTGAGCCATCCAGGCACCCCAATGATAAAGATTACTCTTAAGTGTTCAGGGAAAACAAATTAAACAAGAAGAAAAAAGCAAATATTTGTGTCACATTACACCAAGAACTGCTAATAACAGTTTTCAACAATATTCCTTTGTAGGTATTTAATTCAATGGATATTTGTCACAGGCCTACTGTTTGCTATTCTAGAAACCAGGCCTCATCTAAAGAGAACCTAAGCATACGTCAACACATATTTTTCAAATTCTTTACAACAGGGGTCGGCAAACTTCACTTGTGAAAGGTTAGATAGTTAATACTTTTGGCTTCACAAGCCATATGTTAGTCTCTGTCACAACTATTTAGCTCTTCCTTGGTAGCCTAAAAGCAGCCATGCACAATATGTCAATGAGTTGGGTGTATCTGTCACCAATAAAGGTTTCTTTTAAAAGCAGGCAACAGACCTGCAGACTGTAATTTGTCAGTCCCTCCTCTAGAACATGTAAAGTTACCTGAACTGAGAGGAAAAGGAAGGAACAGCCAAAGTTTACTAATTTTTTGAAACTATGCTCTAACTTCTCTTAGCCAAGGCTCTGGAGACATTAATTGAGCCCCTTAGCCAGATGCAGAAGCAACTTAGTATGTTATTAATTCATGATTTATGCTTCATCCACTTTTAAAAAGTACTCAAGCTGGCTGTCACTGGGAACATGTATGTACAGGCTTACCTATGTTGTGTTATTGAAGAGACTTCCTTAACCAATGCAATTCTAGGTAGAATTATATGACATCACTTAGAAATTCACTTAAGACAACAATTTGCCTTCCTCTGAAACTTAGTTAAGATAGGCTGGGCCAAACTTAACAAACAAAACCAGCAAGGAGTGGGGACTCTTCAGGAAATGACAAAAGCTGATCATGATCCAGTAGAGAAAACATTTTTAGGGATACAGTATGAGCTAAATTTAGTATTAGTATGAAATCATAGCTTTATCCATCATTAAAAGGAAGAGAATAAGGAAGGAAAATAGAACTATTTTTTTTTGAGAAATCACTATATGCCAATCATGGTATTAACTATTTTAAAATGGACTATCCATTCAATCTTTTCAGTGTTTCAAAAAAAAGTATGGTTAGCCACATATAACAGAAAAGAAAACAATGAAAACATTTATCTCAAATTTACACAACTAGTAGCTCTTGGAATTGAAATTTGATTTCGGTTCCTTCGAGTTCCAAAATATATTCTATTACACAGTATTCTGTTACACAAAACTGCCTCTTGCACACAAAAAAGACCAGCATTTTGCCCATCTCAGTTCAAGAGTTCTCTTGCTTCCTCCAGATTCATTTTACTTATGACATGATCTTATTCTCTGCTCATGGTTGAATCAAATCATAATTAATATGACCTTAAACAAAACCCCATCCTATGATTATAATATAGTTCCTCAGGTTTGAAGATACTCGGGCACCAGTAATCCAAGAATAGGCCATGTGTCAAAATCATTTTCTGGTCCTTTCTTACTCAATTAACTGGAGTTGACTTTCAAATAGTCCGTAATGCCCATGTATTTAGCTACAAATCAGGCCAGATAGTATAACAAGCAGAACAGGTAACATTTACTGCATGCTATGTTTATGCCAGTGACATCATTCAGAATCCTTTGATAATCTTATGAAATAGGTACTATTATATCTGCATTATATGGAAACTTTTCCTTAGTAAGGGTTAGAACAATTTGCTTTGGATCATCCAATTAATAGGTAGCTGAGCTGGGACTCAAATTCTCGTCTTAAATGATTTCTAACTTCAGATCTCAGAGAAAAATTACGAGAATATTTTTGCTACTGATCAGTGACAAATCTGCCAATGAGGTAGGTACTTTCTTTTCTATCACTACTTGAGTGTACTTTTGAACCCCAGGAAAGGAGTTTGAGGAAGAGTAAACAGCTGTCTTATTCTAGTCTGCTCACTCTTCCTGCTAGAATAAAACTTACAGACACTAGAAGTTGAAAGTAATACAAAAAAAAAAAAAAAACAAACAAACAAAAATAAGGAGAAGGGACAGGGACAGACATTTTTGAAGGAACAGTTTAATAATCAAGTCCTTTCAAAAATTTTCTTTGGAGACTTTACATTTATGTATATGGTGGTCCAGAAGTGATCACAAGTAAAATTCAAATACTGTACTTATCAAACCTTTTACTTACATAGAGAGAATTTGTACAAAACATAAGTCTTTCCCTCTTTTTTATTTCCCAATAACCAGCTATCCAGAGCACCTCATGATAGGTTTTCCAAAGTTACAAATCCATGACTTTTTACTGAATTTCAGCAAGCCCTCATTCTATATTCATTCACCTAAGCCTATAAGGCAAATGACAAACTATGCATTTTATTCCCAAGTAAGAGCATTCCAGTTTCTCTGACATTGTTTCACATATATTGTCCTTTGAGCCTTTTCCTACAACAGAGTACAATGATAAATCTCTTTGCCTATGTGGAATCAAGATATAATTCTTAAACAACAAAGACTGTAATTGTATTAGCAACACAATGAGTCACCCTATCACTTATATCCTGAATAAATGTGAGATGCATCTGTTGAAATGGAATCCGTGGGCTCCCTTTAATGGGCCAAATGTCTCCAAGGACAGAATAGTCGGAGGAAGTGACCCAGCTGCTCAGACTACAAATCTTTTGTTCTTGAAAGAAAAATCAGGAAAACATTATATAAAAAATAAATGTACATACTTTACCTTGGGAAAAGATTAACAAAGCTTAGTTAGAACACTGATCATTTGACTGCTTACGTTTCTATTTATTCCTCACAGGAGATCTGGCAAGAGTGAATTTTCCTCCCTGGAATGTTCCTCAAACTATGATTTTCAAACTTTTTCAAGGTCACCTTAGGGAGGCAAGAGTTCATATAATTTACCTGTCCTACCTACTCCAATTGCTACTGGAAAAAACAAAAACAAAACAAAAAATTACCTCACCAAATGAATGGAGGAAAAAAAGAGTATTGTTGCTGATCAGGCACTAAAGGAAGAGACACATAAAATGTTCCGTAGTGTAAAAAACAAAAATATAGCATGAAAATTATTTTATTGTTGGGGAGGGGAAGAGGCATCTCAGCTATCTAAAATTGCTCAGGGCACACATGAATGGTCTTGGGTGATCTGCAAATGCCCAAGGACAATGACAAACTACTTTAAAAAAGGAAAGAGAATTTTCCTCATGAGAAAAAGTTGGCTTAGAAGTTAAGGGAGATTGGAGCACCTGGGTGGCTCAGTTGGTTGAGCGTCCGACTCTTGATTTCAGCTCAGGTCATGGTCTCACAGTTCGTGAGTTCGAACCCCATATTGGGCTCTGTGCTGACAGTGCAGAGCCTGCTTGGGAGTCTCTCTCTCTCTCTCTCTCTCTCTCTCCCCCCCCCCTTCTCTCTGTTCCTCCCCTGTCTGTTGTGCTCTCTCTCTCAAAGTAAATAAATAAACTTAAAAAAAAATCTTATAAGAACTTGAGGGAGAAAAAAGAGGTACGTGTTCTAGAAAGAAAATAGTTGCTACAAGTCTCCCCGACTCGACTGCTTGTCTGCATTACTCTCATTGCCCCCCAGTCTTAGTGACATAGCGTGAGAGGGTCACCATCTAGAATCTGTGGGAACACCACACTATTTCTTGCTTCAGCCCTCCCACATATGCCCTGGAGACAGGGAACCTCAAAACACAAAGGACATATTAGAAAAGCTATGCCTCACAGATCACCCATCTTCTCGCTCTGAGGGGGTCAGGCTTAGTTTTCTTTTCTTCTTTGTGCCAAAGGTGATAAAAGAAAAGAGAGATCCCAACCCTACTAGGGAAAGGAAGTGCCAGGGACAGTGCTAAAGATGACAGAATAGCTCTGGTGAAGGCCGTGGCAATTGATGAATGTGCATGGAGGTGCCTACCTGTGCTTGCAGGAGAAAAGAATGCCAGGCTAACTGAGCAGCTCAGTGCAGGGGCCGACAGCAGGGCTAAGCAAAGGGGTAAAACAGACTGTGACTATCATGTGCAGGAGACATCTGAGGCCCCTTATTCTCCTTGCTGTGAGTAAAGATGGGGTGGGAAATGATTGCACTGCTGAAATCAGCCACTGAGAAGACTGGGAACCTGTAAGGAGTTCTGTTAATGGAAAAGGGTCCTTATTATCAGCATCACAATGGATATTTATTGAGTATTTGCTTTGGCCCAGGCATTGCGCTAAACTTTCCATATGCATTATCTCTTTAATTCACATAGCAACTATATATGGTAGATACTGTGCTCCTGAGACTGGGATGGCTGTCTTATGGATGAGGAAAGGGAGCACCTTGGAAAGTTAAGAATCTTGTCCAAGATAACACAGCAGGCACATGGCAGCATGAAGACAGTCTTTGAGTCTGTCTTACTTCAAAGCTGGACTCTTGAAATAATGCCGAAGTACTGAGGATTTTCTTGTGTATTCATATTTCTTCATCATTCATGCAGCAAAGACTGTGTGCCAGGCCCAGAGCTCAACACTGGGGAAACACTTGTGGACAAAAATCAGTAGTTCAGTGGATAAGATAGGCATTAATCAAATAGTTGTAGAAATAAATGAAAATTACAACTGTGATAAATGCTATGTGGGATTTTAAATTTAAAGCAGATAATGGGGGTGTTTGCTTAGTCTGAAGCTTCCTTACAAAAGGGACCAGTGAGTTGACAATGGAAGAATGAATAGAAAATAAGTAGGTTAAAGGGTGGTGTTGAGAAAAGCATTTCATCTTGTACTTAGAGCTCTGTAGGGGAAAGGGACCAGGACCTGTTGGAGAAAACAACAAAAAAGGGAGGAGGATATTATTGTGACTCCAGAGAGAGATAAAGGGTCTACAGAGGATTTTTTTTAAATAGGAGAGCCTTGCATGAGTTTCACTGTTGTTAGGAAGAATTCAGTAATCATCATAATCAACACATGTCTTGTTGATCATATGCAAGACAATGTTCTAAATGCTTTAAATATATTTACTTGTTTAATCCTTCTTATAAGCCTCTGAGGATGGGCCATTTTTATTATTCTTGTTTTACAAGTAAGCAAATGGAAGCATAAAATTTAAGTAACTGCCCAGATGGTAAATGCCAGAGTCCTTGATCTTAACCCATGTGGAATCCTATTTCTATCTCTGTTGGGGGAGGGCATCAAGAGGACATAACTGCCACTTGACTTGTGAGCTGAACCTTGGCAACTGGAGGCCCCTCACTCCCTCCCCTGTCCTTGGACTGCACGTTCTGTTTGCCTTCCCTACTCCCAAAACCTTTCCCAAGGATGTAGCCTTGAGATAGTGATGTGGTATTGAGACCATCTGGATGAACCCAGTTAAGGCCTCTACATAAACTTTAAAGATTTGGTGAATGGGTGCAGGGATTTATTCATCATGTGGCCACCCAAGACAAGTCTCACCTCCCTTGTTTATTAAACCTGCCGCCTATCAATCTGGAATGGCCTACCTCTTTCTTCAGTCTCTCGCTGCCCTCGATGTCTGGGGACAAGTTTCAGATCTTTCAGATGAAGTTTCAGGAAGCTCCAGGGAGTTTGCGAACAATCATAGAGAAGGGGAGGAATATATTAGAGAGAGTATACTCAATAGGTTCGGATGGTAGTTCTTAAATATCAGGAAAATGTACCTGTGCTCATTACAATTCCAACTCCCATGCCCTAGCTACCTGCTGGGTTTCTGAATTAATAGGTTTGGCTATTTCAGCACTCAGTCCAGATGATTCCAAGGCAAGTGCTCCATGAACCCAATTTTAAGGAATACTGCTTTGCTTTACAACTGGGAAAAATAGGCCTCAGTGCAGGTAGGTTGGTATGTTTGGTAGAGGAGTTTGGGGGAGCTCCTCTCTAATGGCTTCTATGAAGTATAATATAGCACACACAAATAGAACAAGGCAAACCTGGGTGTCACCTGAAAGATCCTCATCAACTATAAAAGAATTGAGAACAATCCACCCCTGACTTAGAGAACCATTGTCCCAGTGGATTACTCTGCTACTTGTCCATTGTTGCCCCAAAAGTAGTTAAAGAACACTCTATGTCTAAGAGAGTGAAAGGAAAGCCAGATGACTGAAGAAAGGCTAGCTCAAGAATAAAGGTAAGTCAAGTCAGCCAAGGTTGTTGCAGACTACAAACAAGTCCTAGAACAGGGAACCAATAAGATCCAGAAGAGGAAAAGATGTATTTGGGCCTAAAAGGGAAGCAAATGGGAGACTTGGTTTAGTTACAGTGTGCTTGTGTTTGCAGGGAGCATTGTTTAATACTTTATTCCAGAATTACTTCCCAGAACTTCTTACTAGGCCTCCTGGAACACTGATATTCACATATGAAAAATCAACAGGGACAAAGGGGACATCTGTAGTTTTCAGCTTACATAGATAATGGCCTTTCCCTGATTCCTACATCACCAAAGAACACCAGCCAACACATGCTATAAGGACATGACCAGTTGTAGGAAAAATATTCATTATCAAGGAGAATTGCCCAGCTCGTCAGTATTCAGCTATAGAGGAAACAAAAATTCCACAATGGAAATATCAAAAGTTGACCTCTCTTAGTTCTTTTACAGGTCATTGTCATTGCCTGCCTTAGTTACCCACGAGAAACAAATCCACGGGTTTGAAGTCACATTTGAACTCTCTGTGTATTTCACAATTTACAATCCACATATAACCCAAATGCCTCACTTAGCCAACAATTTCCACTGTTTTCTCCTCCTCACCCATAAATAACTTTCCCGTCACATTTAACTGGAGGAAAAATGCCTAGCTTAAGTTTAACCTTGTCTCCCTTCAGCCTGCTACCATGAACTGAAATAGTCAACATTCAGGTATAAAACAGTAGAACTTTCAGTTTCTAGTTCTCCTTGGAAGGAGCTTGTGAGTCACCATTTTATCCTAACAACCAAAAAGCTAAACAGACTGAAAAATCTCATCTTGTTAGAGAGAGGAGGACATAGGGCAGACCACTGCCCTCAAGACTGGAGAGACACACAGGCACATAGAGGGAGTCACAGCTACTCCCTGTGACTCCATGGTGAGAGATTCTGGAGCAGAGACCACCTCAGGAAACAGTGCTGGGGCACGAACACCTGAACTGCTTTTGACAAACTGCTGGAGACTCCGTGTGAACAACTCTGAGAGGGAGAAACTCCAGAGAGACCCAGTCAGGGGGATCTTACAATATCCGCAGTATTGTCAGGAATCAAAGGAACACCTCCTACCCCACCAAAGTGAACCGGGTGCAAAACGTAGCATCCCCATCTTCAACCCCTCATGGGTTTGGGGGAAGAGAGCATAAGTCGTTTACTGAATGGACTGGAAGTGGAACATCCCTAGGTAACAAGGGAAAAATGTCCGTGAACTCAGGCCAAGCCAAAGCTGCTGTTCTTGGCCTTGTGGGCAGCCAGCCCACCCTTTCAGAAATGCCTCAGACGGAACTCTGCTGTGTTTCTCCAGCAAGGAAGCTTCCTGTAGGTCGCAGTGTCTCCTGCCCTGATGCTGGGAGAACAGCCAGAGCTCAGTCATCTGTGCCCCTCATCCTGTTAAGGGAACAGTCGGAGAACCCCCGCTTAAATAACCTCAGTGGAACTGGTGGAAAAACAGGAGGAGAAGGAGGAAAACCGCAGGACAGTCCAAAGGGTTATGGAGAATCATTTAAGTATGCATATACACAAAACCTAACGGACATACACATAGAATAGAAATATGTACCTAATACATAACATACATAATGTCTTCTAAATATATTTGCATGTATGCACGTATGTATGTGCGTATGTATGTATGAGGGTGCGTATATTTTATACATGTAGAGAGACATACATATATAAATACAAATATACACACACATATATGTATATAAAATATTGCCCTTCCTTTTACTCAACACATATTGGCTCTGATTTCAGTGTTTCAGAGCATAACCAAAAAGACTCAAGAAAATTGAAATTAAAAACACAGGCAGGTTTCTAGCAAAGAGGGTTGGTTGTTGAAACTTGATTTGCAAGGCCAGGCTGAAAAGCTGATCCCGCCCTCGGCAGACGGGTGCCTGAGGAAAGAAGTGATTTGGCAGTCGCTTCCAACATCCTTCCATCTCCAAACATACAAGTTCAACAACCCACGCTGTTCCCTCATTCTTCCTCCAAATAGGAAGAAACACTTCTGGTAAGACATCTGTTTTAGCTCCCAAATGCCCTCCAAACACACTGATCAGCCTGGGACCTGCCTGCTGGGAGGAGGCCAGGGTGGAGAGGGACGTGCTTGGGACCACTTGGGTGGCAGGCAGTTCCTTCCGTGCCCAAGGGCACCTGGCCTTTGAAGTTTGGAAAACTTCATCCATGGCACATGGATTTTCACATACTTTGATTCTTCAAGACATTAAGAGATGTGAAAATGATAAACTTGCCTCTGCCAAGGGGATGGGGAGAGTCAGGGAAGGAGTTAATAGTTGTTCACGTTTTCCTGTCACCACAAGTAATCCCGTAATGATTGGAGCAGTCTGGACTAAGCACTGCAGATCTACATCTGCAAAGAGAAAACTCTTTGCTTCCTTTAGGATAATAACATTATTCATGGAAGTGTGTTTGTGAAGTCTAAGTCTCCTTAGGCAACTGGAAAGGTCCTTGTTTAAACTGCAGAATGGGAGCACCTGGGTGGCTCAGTCAGTTAAGCCACCGACTTGGGCTCAGATCATGATCTCACCATTCGTGAGTCCGAACCCCACATCACGATTTACACTGACAGCTCAGAGCCTGGAGCCTGCTTTGGATTCTGTGTCTTCCCTCTCTGTCCCTCCCCTCCCTCACTCTCTGTCTCTCTCTCTCAAAAATAAATAAACGTTAAAAATAAAATAAAATGGGAGGGCTGGGTGGTTCAGTCAGTTAAGGATCCAACTTTGGCTCAGGTCATGATCTCATGGTTTGTGAATTCAAGCCCCATGTTGGGCTCTGTGCTGACAACTCAGAGCCTGGAGCCTGCTTCAGATTCTCTCTCTCTCTCTCTCTCTCTCTCTGCCCCTTCCCTACTTGTGCTCTCTCTCTCATTCTCCCTCTCAAAAATAAATAGACATTAAAAAAATGTTTTCAAATAAATAAAATAAAATAAAATAAAATAAAATAAAAAATAAACTGCAGAATGACATCGCCTGTCAGGAAGCAAACATGACACCATACTGTGGTTCTTCTCCCAGCTGCCTTTGATACTTTCTGTCTGAGAGGAGTCCAACCTAGCTGCTGTCTCCACAGGCTGGCCTGTTCTCCTATTGTTAGAAAGCACTTTTATTTTATTTTATTTTATTTTATTTTATTTTTTTTTAAACTTTATAGTTTATTGTCACGTTGGTTTCCATATAACACCCAGTGCTCTTCCCCACAAGTGACCTCCACCAAGACCATCACCCCCCATTACCTTTCCCCCTTCCCCTTCCCCAGTTTGTTTTCAGTATTCAAGAGTCTCTCGTGTTTTGTCTCCCTCCCTCTCCCTAACTCTTTTCCTCCTTCCCCTCCCCATGGTCCTCTGTTGGGTTTCTCCTGCTGGACCTATGAGTGCAAACATATGGGGATGAGATCCATTCCTGCTGGTGGCTGGCCTCCTGGCCCGGCTTGTGCCGCCCTTTTCGCGGAGCCGCAGCCACCGCTGCCGCTGCTGCCGCTTTTCAAGGCGCCTTTCTCGGCGCCGCCGCCACCGCTTTTGCTCCGCCGCCGCTCCCGGTGCGGCTTGGAGTGGATGCCGCTGCCGCTGC
>JAQQST010002386.1:0-10148 GCA_028646485.1 Cryptoprocta ferox
GGCCAATGAGCATTTT
Organism: Cryptoprocta ferox; assembly: GCA_028646485.1. Classification (NCBI taxonomy): domain Eukaryota; kingdom Metazoa; phylum Chordata; class Mammalia; order Carnivora; family Eupleridae; genus Cryptoprocta; species Cryptoprocta ferox. The sequence goes on from JAQQST010002386.1 coordinate 17, forward strand.
TGCCTCAATGTCAATTAGTGTGTTGCCCACAAAACAACAATCTCCTAGAGGAAGTTTCCAAAGGGTAGCATGGCAACCCCTAAGGATCCCTAGGATCCTTTCCAAAAGTCTCTGAAGTCCTAGGATTTTCCTCATATGCTTCAACTGAGAAAACATAGCACAAGAGACTAAATGAAGATCCAGATATGAAAATCCAGCTACCTTCTATTAAGCCAAGTATCAAAGATGTAAAACCTCCAATCTCCATTTCTCATAAAAATTTTTTTGATGCTAACATGTCACCCTATCATGTTATATGCAGCCCACTTCATGCATTTCCATTATCTGACTGCACCCTGTAGACATATCAATTTTTACCTCTTTCAGTAATGAGGAACCAGGAAGGAGATCATAGTCTTAAAACCTGAGAGTCATAAAGGGTTTAAGATGAGATACAAGATTCCAGGAATAGAAGATACTTTTAGAAAGAAGAATACAGTCATTATTCGTGTTTCTAACTTTCTTTACTTGGAGCACAGAAGTCACTAAGCACTACAGCTGGACTCACCAGCGGTAAAGTGTGCCAGATTATACCCAGAATCACTGGCGTACCTCGGATATCTTTTTTGTCTGAACCGTCATTTATATTGTGCTTCCCTTCTCCATTCTTTCCAGTTTGGTCTGCTTCTACAGTGGCCTCCATAGGTGGCGTTTTCGTCAACTCCTTGATCAGTATCCTAGAAATAAGCCACGATGTTTACTGCTCTGTGTCTTAATAGGTGAACGTGTGAACTCTCAATCCTGAGAAGCAACCCAGCTAGCTCTCTGGTTCTGAAATACGCCCGCTTCTGTCAAGGGGGCAAGTGCTTTGATTTGCTGAGGCTCTCTTTGAGGCTAACTCTGGGAGCCAACCAAGACCTCCCCTCTCAATACTGAGGCCTCAAAAGCAGCTCTCATGAAGCTCCATTGAGGGATTTAAGCTTTTGGGTTTGGTCTCAGTTTGAATCTTTGTGTCTTTTCTAGTTCTGTAACCAGCCGCATAGCAGTGACAGTAAAAGCTGGCTGTTGGATGGCTTGAAGGCAAAGATTCACAGCCAGGTAGGCAGAGACAGAAATATGCCCAGAAATCACTGCTCCTCCCCCCTTTCTTTCTCCTCCCCACACCTCCATCCATTTCCCAGGCAAACATGAGGGCTTGCAGAGGGACAATGGGGGAAGGGATGTGTTCAGTTGATGCATGTAGTTGTCCTGTGGTCTCAAGTATGGAGTGCTGGGTTAGAGCTGTCAGCAGGAGAGAGGGGAGTGGGGGAGGGGTGGTACTCCTAGTAAATGCAGGGACCACACTTCACATGAATAAAACATCTACAACTATTTTGAGCATTTGAGTCCTCATGTCCATTTTAAGGCCTTCTAGTTGACAGAAGCCATCATCTCTGTTCTTGACCCACTGCAATGATATCCCTCCTGGAAGGCTTAAGCCAAAATATGTCCAAGGGGGCAGCCGAATTTCATTTCCAAGATACAATCACAATAACATCATTTTGAATCCAGTCATTTATTTTTAATGAGTAAGGCAACAGAGTACAATGGAAAGAAGAGTGGAACAGTCAGGAGCTATGGTTTTATTTCTAGCTTGGCCACTCAGCTCTCTGTCCATTTCGTCTACAAAATTAAGGGTCTAGACGAACTAATCTCTAATGTTTATTCTGATCCACAAGCTCATTTTGCTGAGGTATATGTCATACAGTCCTTGCCAGAGGAAGGGAAGATACACACCGACTAATACAGGAGGATGTCACAGACTCAAAAACCATGAGGAAATCCTATTCTGGGAAGCTGGCTGTTATGCCCCAAACTTCCTTCACCTGAAATGCATACTGGTTAATGGCACAGCAATTAAGAGTAAGAACATGATTAAGGGCACACAATGAGTGAGTGATGGCCAACTGCGGAAAAATCACAAGTCTCCTGACTCCTATTCCAGTGTTCTTAATACTGCACCATGTTGCTTCACTTATTAAAGAAAAAAATGAATTAAAATTACAATTAACATTGCACTTCTATAAAATGGATACAATTAAATATACATCTCAAATAGATGTAGTGAAATTTAACTACAATAATATGGAGAAAGTGCTTCACAGTATCTAAGTATTCCATAGATGACAACTATTATAATGATTATAAGGATCTTTATTATTATCATTGTCAGCAGCCACCAGTAAAACCCACTGCACTCTTGGGACAAAGGTGTTCCTTTATTCTACCTTATCTCTCTAACCACTTGACTGGTAAGAATCAGAGCTCAGACAGGAGGTGGGCTAGACTGCAGAAAGAGGAAGCTAGTTCACAGGAAGTGGTGGAAGGTAGAGGGAAGCCCAGGAGAGGAGAAGAATTGCACTCATATTGCAGGGACTAAAACTGATGGGAGGTAGTACCAGAATTTCTAGGGAACCAGGAGTAGTTTTAATAATGAATAGTCTAAAAGGACCTAGAGGGTATAATGCTACATTAAATATACCAGACAAAGACAAACACTGTATCATTTCACTCATATGTGGAACTTAAGAAACAAAAGAAATAAAAAAAGAGAAGAAGAGACAAACAAAAACGCAGATTCTTAAATACAGAGAACTGGTGGTTTCCAGAGGGGAGGGGGCGGGTGGGGGGGTGAAATAAAGGGGATTAAGAGGACATTTATCATGATAAGCACCAAGTAATGTAGAGTGTTGTTGAATTATCATAAAAAAGGAATAGTCTAACTGGCCCTTGTTGTCTAACTTAACAACAGGAGGTGTATGCCACAAATTCTTCTTTGCTGAAGCACTGAAAGAGAGAGAGTACACTTAAGGGAGCATGAGTCAGAAAAGATGAGAAACACTGCCCACTCACACTAGTAAATCAACAAGGATTGCTGTGCCTGCAGGAACCTATGGAGAAAACACTGACCTTGGAAACATGAGCACACTACTGGGTGGCTTCCCCAAGGTCTCGCTGCTGGTCAACATGGAGTCCACAGTACCAGGCCTCTGGAGGACAGAGACAGAGAAAGGTTATGCCAGGGGCAGGGGTCTAGGACACAGACAAATCAAAGCTATGGGCAGTCTCACAGGAAAGGCTACCATGATATTCGCTTTCGTTACTACTATTATTATTTTTATTTTTAGTGCTTAAAGTCTAGAGCTTAACATCCAAAGAGGAATTCATCTCATTTTTCACCCTGGATAGTCCCATACCAATTCCACTAATGCTGCCTTTTCTCAAACCATTTCCTCTTTGGAAATTACTTTCAGAGTTGATGGCTTCTTTCACACATCTTTAAGAGGAGAGCTGACTTACTGATACTATCAGGAAAATAAGCAAGCAGGCCAATTCCACTCTTGACCCAAATAACTCTAAAATTGGGTGGTTAACAGAAGGGCTTTGAGGTCACATGGATTCAAGTCACATGGATTCATGTTCCCATCCAGACACTGTTAAGTGACGTAGCCTTAGACCCGGGGGATGTGGGGATAACAAGATCTACTTCATAGGATTTTTATGAATTACGGTATGGAAGTGGCTGGCACAGAATCAACACTCAACAAATAGCAGCTATTATAATTATGATTACATTAGAAAGTAATGACATAATTACATGATACTAGTATAGAATAATATACAAAATTATTTTTGTATTAATGATATGGTTTACAAAAGGCTTTCATGGGCATTTCCAAAAAAAAGGTTTCAATATGGTGCCCGCAAAAGCAGCATCATTGAAATAAGCCGACAGCTTCCCATGACAGCTATTCTGCAGGATAGCACTCAGGTTTAAGTTATGGGACATTTGGGGGAAAGACAATCACCCTCACCACTTTACAGCAATTTCCCCAAATGGATTTTTGATGTTAACAAGCCTTCGATCAAACTAGTCTTCCATGATTCATAGTTCAAGGAGTTAAAGTGGCTTCATTCTAGCCAGACTTCTCAGATCCTTTAACATGCCAATGTGCTTTGTGCTTCTGTCCAGGAGGGTGATACAGGCAGCAGCCCTCCATCTGCTTTGGCCTCCAGATCCTTTTTTCCTACAATCTCTCTCAGACTACTTCATCTGGAAAATGCTCCTGCAAAGTTATGTCTCAGAGTGCAGCAGGCCAATTAAAATGCTGTCCTCTTGTATAAACATATTATTAAGCTACAAAGTTCTGGAGAATCCCTGAAGATTAGAGATGGGCCAGCACTTTGGCCTTGCTTCTGCTGTGTTTTCATGGAAAAGGGAGGGTGATAGCTGTGTGTTTCCACTTTACATACACAGGGTTAGAGGCTATCTTTAAAATCCAACATGAAGCCAGACTGTGGACAAAACACCAAGAGCTTCGTTATGCACAACTCTTAAATCTTTATCCCCAGAGCTCCATGAAAGAGGAAATTAGAGAGTAGAATGTGACCATATTTTTGGACTTTCATTTTATAGCCTTTTTCACTTAAGAATCAGGCTTCTGCTCTATGGCACTCATGATTTTATAACATTCTGTGATAATAGAATTCATTTGTACCAATTTTGTTCATTCCTGGAGGTGACCCTAAGGCACACGAAGCATTCAGTTCATCCTGTTGATTGACTATTTCCCTACCTCCTTAAACCCTGCTATGTCCAACCTAGCGTGAAGGTCATAACAGCTACTGAACAGTTAATAAGGATGGGGTCAATTATGAAATTTCTTCCGCAATATGGCAAATTAAAAGCTAAAGACACGTTTCTATGACTTGATGTATTATAGGCTTTCATTAAAATGAAATACCATAAGGACACCTAGCTGGCTCAGTTAAGCATCTAACTCTTGAGCTCAGTTCACAGTTTGTGAGATCAAGCCCTGCTCTCAGCTCCACTCTGTGCATGGAACCTGCTTGGGATTCTCTCTCTCCTGGTCTCTACCCCTCCGCTGTTTGTGCACACTCCCTCTCTCTCAAAATAAACAAACAAGTAAATACATAAACAAACAAATAAATGGTATAACCAACCCCCCAAAAGAAAGACAGAAGAGAGAAGGAAAGAGAAATAAAGAGAGAAAGAGAGAGAGAGAAAGAGAGAAAGAGAGAAAGAGAGAAAGAGAAGGAGAGAGAGAGAGGAGAGGAAGGAAGAAAGGAAGAGAGAAAGAGAGAAAGAAAGAAAAAGAAAGAAAGAAAGAAAATGAAAGGAAGGAAGGAAGGAGAATCATTAGGAAGTCTGGTTCTACTACTTATTAGCACTCTTATTTCAGGCTTCCCACATAATCCCTCTGAGCCTCCGTTTTTCTCATGTGTAAAATCAGGATGATAATAATGCCAGTTTTATAATGTTTTCCAAATCAAATGAAATAATAGATGTGCAAGAATTTTTAAACACTATAAAAGACTATAAAGTATTCAGAATTATGAGAGCTTCTATTATTATTTATATTTTTCAGTTGGCATTGACTCAAAACTTGAAGTTTTTTGCTCTTCTAACCTTTTTGTTAAGGAGTCAATCATCTAAAAACAAGTATTTTTTGCCCTTGGGGTAAGTGCCATTTAAAATACGTCAACCTGGGGCAACTGGGTGGCTCAGTCGGTTAAGTGTCTGACTTTTGATTTCAAGTAGGTCACAATCTCAAGGTTCATGAGACTGAGCCCCACATCAGGCTGTATGCTGACAATGCAGAGCCTACTTAGGGTTCTCTCTCGCCCTCTCCCTCTGCCCCCCTAACTTGCACGCCCATGCTCTTTCTCTCAAAATAAATATTTCAAAAAAATACATAAAATATGTCAACCTGATTTTTTCCTAATAATGACACATAGGTAATTGAAAATGTTCATTGGGAAGAGGGGTTTGAAAAAGGAAATCATTAATTTACATTTTGGAGGGCTTTTGCCATAGCCCCAGTTGCATCCAGTGTAGACACAAAGTCCTTAAAAAATTTCATCTTCACTTTGCTGCTTTTAATCGTAAGGACCCCGATTCCTTTGAAAATAAACTGCACACTTTTTCTGGTGGAAATGGATAGGGAAAACACCTGCAGTGTCTCCTTGATACAACGTTCCACTACTTTCCTGCTAAATGAACTGTCCATGGATATGCTGGCAAAATTGAGCAGAACAACTGGGATATCACCTAGAAGAGAAAGAAAGGATGGGGGAAAGGAATGGAAATTACAACAAGGTCATATCATAACCACTCACAAATAATTATCGGATTCTTAATACTCAAAAAGAGAATTGTCTCTGTGAAGCCCTTAGTTGTACCCTAACAATAATCAGAATTTTCCGTAAAAGTATATTTTTTGCTCAAAATAAGAACAATTAGGTGTCCAAGCAAACTCCAGAAAAGCTTTTGATTCTCTCTTGGAGACAATGTAATAAGAACTAATGGCATTTTTTCATGAGAGAGTTTTCTTAATTTTTCATCCCTCTCATCCCTCAGGACATACGGTAGCAATACACTTGCTTGTCTCCTCCAATTATCACATCATTTTTAAATGTTTATAAATAGCTACAAATGTCAAGTGTTTTGAAAAGACAGTCCTCTTCAGCAGATGTTACGTTCAAATGACAGTGTCCTATCAGTGGGTATCAGACTGGGTAACTGTCTTTTTCTCCCTAATGAGTCCATAAATGACATGGCAAAGGAATATGGTATATCTAGAATAAAAAGAAACACAGGGTCTATTCCACAATAACAGACCACTAGTCAAAAAAGGGGGTAAATAACAAAGATGATCAAGATGACAAATCCAAAAAGAGGCAGTAACCATATCCACTAATAGAGCAACAGGATAGAAAGAAGATAAGAACATTCTAAACATTCATTCGGCAAGCATTAATTTATAGCTTTCCAAGTGCCCAATAGGACCAGATGATGAAGATGAATATCTCTGCAAAACATAAGCCTCCCTGTATCATCCCATGGTCTTCTGAACAAGTTAAGGATGATTCTATACCACCTCCCTCCATCGTATTTTTTATACAGTTCTTAAAAAAAATGCTATATTGCCTGCCTCTCGATGGGCCCCTCCCATTCATCCAATGCCTCTCTTCAATCTGTCTTCCAGCCCACTTAACCCCAGTAAGGACACTATCATCTCATAGTGGACAAGCCAATGGATACCCTTCAAACCTTAATCTCATCATCTCTCTCTAACCTCCCATTGTCCACGCCCTCTCTGTGCTCTTGTTTCCATGGCACCTCTCTTGCTTCTCCAGTTTCCTCTTCCTTGGTCTCCTTTGCTGACTTCCTTCATCTTCTACATCTGAGAAGATGATGTTTTGTGGTTGTGCTGTTTGTTGTTGTTGTTTCTAAACAAGACTTTGTCCTTGTCTGTCTCCTCTTCCTTTATATCCCCTCCTGGGTAAATTTATCCAAATCTTCACCTCTAGTCTCCACCCCTCACCTGAGCACTGGAATTACCTCCAGCTACATATCCCTACAGGAATTGCAAATTGAACACGTCCAAAACCTAACTCATTATTTTATCTGCCACCCCAACCTCCTTCTCCCTTCCTTCTCTATGGTGTGAATGACAAGAACGTACATCTATTTTCCACGAAATCCTGGTCCTGCTACATACTTTCCTTATTCTTGCTACCCAGCACTCTCAACTGGCAGCCAAATCCCATCAGTTCTCCACATGAAATGTCTCACAAATAGATTCCTTCATCTTCCTCCTGATTGCCACTGCACTCAGGATCCCACCATATTTCATCAAACTGCTATAATTAGAAGAACTATCCCCCGAAATGAAAAACTGGACTAGTCCATACACATCCCTGCTCAAAATCTTTCAATGGTTCCCATTGTCTATAGGATGAATCCCAAAGTCCTTATCATACTGCCTACAGACCCTTACAATTTAATTGCTACCAACCATTTTCGTCTTATTTCCCTCCACTTGCCTCCACAATCATATGCCTTGGTCACACAGAAATACCTGTTACTCCCTTAACAAGCCTTACTCTTTCTTCTTGAATTCTTCTCACTGTTCCTGAAATATCTCCCATTGCTTCTCGGCCAGCAAAGCATGATCATCCTTTAAGACCTCCTGGTAGATGTCATCTTCCTAAGCCTCGCTGAGCGAAGTTAGGCATGCTCTCCTCTGGGCTCCCCAACATTTGATCTAGTTCTGACCAATACTGCTTTCACAGCATTTAATCAGGTTGTAATATTTGCTGACATATTTCTCTCCCATGCTCAATTCTGAGCTCTTCAAAGCAAGAACCATGTCTTGATATTCTTTAAGAATCACTGTGTAATGTTTAATAAATTACCTACTTTGAATTAATGACAAAGACTGATAAACCCAAAGCTAAACTATAGACAGAGTGTTATGGTGAATTAAATCAATCATATATATATAATTCTGAAATTTCTTCAGCCTTGTAAAAAAAATTAATCATAGATCTAGACTACTTTTTTGGACTTACTATGAAACCCAAGATGTTTTTGTAAAAAAAAAAAGGTAGCTTTATTTTCACATTATTGGGTAGGTTTTTGATGAATTAGAAGTCTTCTGTCATAAAACTCTAGGTAAAAATGACTGAAAAGTCCATCAAATGTACCCTACAGATCATATGCCTAATGAAGTCTAAGTCTAATTTGTTGGTATTTGGTTTTCCAATATTTCATGTTTTGGTGGGAAGTTACGCTGAAAATTAACTTTCAGGGAAATTAACAAAAAGGCCAGTTTTAGCCTTTTCACCTGCTGAAATGGGAGGTGGACTCTCTCTCTTTATCTACATAGGAGGGCAATGCAAGAGGGGATGATAAGGAAGGTCAAAAGGAACACAGCCCAGAAATCAGGAAGGACATCTCCAAAGGCCTCTAAATCACCAGGGGAGGTGTCACCAAATCCACACACCAAAGCTAGAAGGTAAGGAAGTATCCTCTGTCAGGCACCATGTCCCTTTTGCATATCACTATGTCTCCAGTGCTTGGTACAAGGCCTAACACATAGTTGGCTCTCAGTAAACATTTGTAGAAGCAAGAAAGGAAGGGAGGCAGAAGGAAGGAAAGGGGAAGGAGGGAGGGAGAAAGCAAGGGAGGAAGATTTTAGGGTGTGAGAGGTGTATATAAGGTATTCATTAAATCTTTATGGAGTTTTTAACCTTCTCCCTTCTCAATTTTAATAATGTACATTATATGTGATAGAAACACACTAGTGATCTTTTTCATAGCTAGTACGGACTGTAATTCTAACCAGAGACCCTAATTAACTTTTTCTTTATAACCACTTTTCATTTCTGAGGGTCTAAAAAATGAATAAAGCCTATATAAGTCTGTAATGTGGCATGTAAATTTGTCTTGATGTCATATCAAGTCTTCCCACGCCTGCCTCTTAAGCTACTGAGGTTTCAAATCTCCTGCAGGAAGACTCTCTATTATTTCCTACCTTGGACCTTCCCTCAACCAAAGGTACCATGTCAAAAGTGAGCTCAAATCAGAAACTGATAAAGCAGCAACTGAAGAAACTTTGCCCTTTCCTTTTCGTCTCCACGCCAGTTACTTTCTGAGAATGCCTTCAACATTGAATAGATTTACCAGGAGTATCCATTTTGTTTTGTTTGAGTCCATGAACTTGTACTAATTTTGTTGCCATAATAAAGCCAGGCCACAGAATCGGAACAAACTTCTTCTTTCCCACGTCAGTGTTTCTCCTCTTCAAAATGAAAGTTCCAAAGCCTGGAATCTGAACGCCCTGAAAGAATAAGCAAGAGAAAAAAAAAAAAAAAGAGAGAGCAACAATCAGAATTCACTGAAGAGGTAAGGAAAAATAACTCTTAGTATTGCTATTCAAGAAAATACAAAAAGAACTAAACCTGAAATAATCAATGATCTCTACAATCTCTTACCACTATAGTATGTCATGATTCTAACTTTTCATGTAAGTATAAAATGTAATATATTGATCTACAACACTTCTGACATCGGATCCTGCCTTTCCATTACCATTCAATGGCTGTGAGGACTAAGAAAACTTGTATGGATGCCATTGCTACTTTTGATCATATTTAAGATGCCTCTTGTACTAAATTGTGGGAAATTATAAATTGTAATCATTTGCCATTAAAAGAAGGAATTTAAAAAGCCATAAGAATCTCTGCTTTCTCATTCCTTCTTTTAGGTTTTGTCTCTCGCTTCAAATCAGACAATACAGCATCC
>JAQQST010002387.1:0-10147 GCA_028646485.1 Cryptoprocta ferox
CTTTGTCAAAGATTAATTGGCCATACATTTGTGGGTTCAATTCTGGGTTCTCTATTCTATTCCATTGGTCTATGTGTCTGTTTTTTTGCCAATACCATACTGTCTTGGTGATGACAGCTTTGTAGTAGCGGCTAAAGTCTGGGATTGTGATGCCTCCCATTTAGGTTTTCTTCTTCAATATTACTTTGGCTACAGGGTCTTTTGTGTTTCCATACAAATTTTAGGATTGTTTGTTCTAGTTTTGAGAAGAATGCTGTGCAATTTTGATTGGGATTGCATTGAATGTGTAGATTACTTTGGGTAATAATGACGTTTTAACAATGTTTATTCTTCTGATACATGAGCATTGAATGTTTTTCCATTTCTTTGTGTCTTCTTCAATTTCCTTCATAAGTTTTCTATAGTTTTCATCATATCAATCTTTTACTTCTTTGGTTAGGTTTATTCCTATGTATTTTATGTTTTTTTGTGCAATTGTGAATGGGATCAGTTTCTTGATTTCTCTTTCTGTTGCTTCATTACTGGTGTATAAAAATGTAACCAATATCTGTACATTGATTTTGTACCCTGCAACTTTGCTGAATTCCTGGATCAGTTCTAGTAGGCTTCTGGTGGAGTCTGTCTGGTTTTCCATGTATAGTATGTCATTTGCGAAAAGTGAAAGTTTGACTTCATCTTTGCCAATTCTGATGTCTTTTATTTTCTTTTGTTGTCTGATTGCTGATGCTAGGACCTCCAGCACTATGTTAAACAACAGTGGTGAGAGTGGACATCCCTGTCGTGTTCCTGATCTCAGGGGGAAAGCTCTCAGTTTTTCTCCATTGAGGAAAAGCTGTGGGCTTTTCATAAATGGTTTTTTTAACGTTTAAGTAAGTTCCTTCTATCCCGACTTTCTCGAGGGTTTTTATTGAGAAAGGATGCTGTATTTTGTCAAATGCTTTTTCTGTGCAGAAGCTTTTTATTTTGAAGTAGTCCCAATACTTTATTTTTGCTTTTGCTTCTCTTGTCTCAGGGGACCTATCTAGAAAAAGTTGTTATGGCCAATGTCAGAGAAATTACTGCCTGTGCTCTCTTCTAGGATTTTTATGATGAGAAAAACAGAAATTTAAAAATTAATTGGAGGGGTACCATATTCTTTCCATTGAACAATCTTTTTACACTATTAGTGTTTTAGCCTAGAGTATCTGCATTTGGATTGTTCCACAAAAATCCAAAGTATGTCAAGGACAAGGAAGATAAACTATAGATTTCTAGTCAAAGTTCACCAAACCAATCCCTGTCTCACTCAAAACAAAGATAAACTTGTAGTACAATATTTAAGCACAGGAAGTGTAATTAAAATACTACTACTAATAATAAATAAGGTTTTATATCACCATATCACCATTTTGTTCTTGCTTATGGACACCTGGTGTTCAGAAGTACTGTGGTCCCATCTCTGATGGTTCTGCCCTCAGAGAGCCTACAGTCTTGGTGGATATCTTATATTTGCATCTTGTACTTTTCTAGACATCAACTTTTCTTTTCTTTTCTTTTTTTAAGATTTTATTTTCAATTACTCTCTATACCCAACGTGGGATTCAAACTTACAAGATAGAGATCAAGAGCTGCATGTTCTATCAACTGAATCAGCCAGACACCTGCTTTTTCTTTTTTTGTTTTACTTGATTGCATCTCTCTTATCATCTTGGTTCTGGCCTTCATTTGAAGGTAAGCTGTCTCTTGAACTTCCCTTACTCATTCTTAGGTGCTGCCATGGCAGAGGCAGGTCCTCTTGGAAGATTTCTTCTAATTCTTAACCCCTCAATTTTGGGGGCTTCACAACACTCTCTGGCCACTGCCTTCCTAGTGCAGTGGTTCCTAACCAGGGAAACACAACAAAAAAGCCTGTTTAGCTTTTATAAGATCTAGATGATCTGGTCTTCCCTAGGGATTTCTGATACAGTAGGTCTAGGGTAAAACCCAGCATTTGTGGTTTTCCCTAGACTAAGTTGTCAGGTTGGCCACAAGTTGGTATCAGGTTGGCCCTTGGATACTAGAAGCACATTTTCTGGGCCAACAAAGATGTTTCCAAATCTTTAAAATGAGAGTATATTTAAGAGCTTATCTATTTGAGTGTCCTTCATTTAAAATTGAAAAAAATGAAGTTCAGAAAGTTAATGAACTAGCCCAAGGTGATATAGTTAGTGATATGATAAAGCCAGAATTCAAACCCTGGCTTACTGCCCCCAAATTCGTGGATTTTTACATGACTGTATGTTCTGTCTCAAAGAGTTGCTGGAAGAGATTAGATCCTTTTAGATTTTATGTGATTATTGGTGGTGATGTGTAAAAAATACAGTGAAATGACATTGTATTGCTCTCTTCATGACCAAATCTAAAAGCCTTTGCTAATGTAATTTTTCATAACTAAGTTTGGTACTCAATACATAGGAAAAACTCAAGCACAAATACTGCTTAAGCATGCCTCATTAGAAATGTGCATTCTGAAGTTTTGATTAAGAAAGACAGGTTTTAAAAATTAAATCACTTTTTTTGATTTGCTACAAAGCACAGTACATAGTTCCTTTTTAGTAGTGCCATAATAAAAGAGCCTATGCTTGTCTTTGTACTGGTATAACTTTTCTTCTTCATAGCAGAACCTCATTAAAACATGAAATAAAAGGATAGAACAGAAAACTCAATATTCAAACATCTTAAGATGCAGCCAGATGGGAAGCTTAGCTTTGTAGGATAAATCCAGTGGTACTTAATAATCAAGGGACAATCCTGAGATTTTTTGAAAAATTATTATCTATGTGCCTGTGCTAATCATGTTTTTCTGACCTTCAAAGCACAAGAACTATTAAACTATTCTGTGGCAATTTGCATCTAAGAAATGAGAGAAGAGATACCAGAAAGTATCTTCTGTTTAGGTATCATCTGGTGCCCTCTATAATTTTTAAGATGATAGGATTTGAGGTCAAGAAAGATTGTCCCTTTATCGGAATCACAATGGCTAAGTGCCAAGACCATGATCTGTTAATATCAGGTCTTTTAACTCCTAGCCATATCTTCTAGCCATTTCTCAGGGCCACATGCTAACTTTTTGTTCTCAAGCAGTAGATGAGTGGTTTCCATTGTACCTCACCTTATTTTTTGCTCTTCAGAGCCTTTCAACACATGAAAAAAGTCCCCTGCCCCAGATAATGGTCTTCTGTGAAAGGTACTGTACTTATTTCTGAATATCATTCTTATTCCATGAATAATTATTACTGACTCTATGTTCCTGACACTGAGCTAACTCTTGTCCACACTGTGGGGAAGAAATCATAGTCCTACCCTCATGCAGTTTATAATCAGGGCAGGGGCAGGCACAGATATTATATAAATATTTTATTAAAAATTGTGGTATGTTCTATGAAGTAAAAGTATAAGATATTTTTAGAGAGAAGATAGGGAAACATAAACTAGTTGGAGAATGAAATAAAAGTTTTTGATGCAATAACATTTAAAGTGATATCTGCAAGTTGTGTAGGGGCCAGCTAAAAGAACAAATGTGGGAAATTGTTAGAGTCAGAGAGAGCAATGTGTGTAGGAAACTCATGAGGTGGGGAAAAGCTTGGAATGCTAAGTGGTAGACTGACTATGTCCTTGGGCTTCCCTCAGGAATGCTAAAAATAAAGTGTGATGTGGAATAAAGGAGATGGGTGGAAATCAGAAAAGTGAGTTTTCTCTTTGGTTCAGGTGAGGATCTCACAGTCTGTGAGTTGGAGCCCTGTTTGGTCTTTGCGCTGACAGCTCAGAGCCTGGAACCTACTTCTGATTCTGTGTCTTTCTCTCTCTTCCCCTCCCCCGGTCACACACACACACACACACACACACACACACTCTCTCTCTCTCTCTCTCTCTCTCTCAAAAATAAACAAACATGAAAAAGAAAAAAAGTGATGGTTTTTTTTGTTTCGTTTATAGATGAACTATTTGTCAATTTGACTTCTTTGATTAGGTTTATGCTTTTATTTAAACCGTACATTGCTCTTACGAAGAAAATGTAACTTCTCTGTCAGGATACAAAGTCTATGGAATTTTTAATCTTTCTGTGGTTACTGTTATGAGAAAGAGAAATACGGTTGCTTTTTGCCATGCGGTTATGCTATGCTTTGGAGTAGTTTGACTTCTGAAATTTTTTTAGTTGACTTATTTTACCTCATTTTGACTTCAACTCAAACTCTACTCAATCACTATGAATTTTTATATCTATGTGAAAGTCACAGTATGGAAAATGAAGTCAGAAAGCCATAGAAATTTAGTTGATAGAACAAAGGAATTATTATTTGATTTTGGGTACCTTGTTTTAAAATTCTCTAAGAAATATTTTTTATTCGGTCTGAAGTTAACTAGAACAGGGCAAATCGATGATATATTTTTCTACTTACTGTTATAACTTTAACTTACATTTCTTGAGTTGTGCTTTTCATTTCTTGGGCTATTATATACTTAATGGGTACAACAGAGAAGCCCTGTCCTAGCAGCTGGCCACAGGAGCCAGAGGTCCATTTGATTTTCTGAACACAGATTCTCAATTGATAGACCTACTAGTTGTGGAAGGTTTAGTTGAAAATGGGGACAGGAGAATTGGTATAATGAAAATGCCATAGGAAAACACACATTAGGGAAGGGCCAAGATGGTGGAGCAGCATGGAAGCTTTTTGCTTCTCTAATCCCTGAAATGCAGCTAGATCAACACAAAACCATCTTGCACACCTAGAAAATTGATCTGAGGATTAACATGAAAATCTACACAACTTGAACTACAGAACTCAGAAGGCACATGGTTCAGAGAAGTGAACCAGGGGAGAGAGAATCCACGGAGGGTAAGGAGCTGTTTTTGCTTGAAGAGAGAGGACAGAGATGGGGGAGAGTACAGTAAAAGCACTCCCCCCCCGAAAGCAGCTGGAGAGAAGGAGTGAAAACACCCATAAGGAACTTAACAAGAAAGGGAGAAAGGTTTAAATGCCATTAAGTCTCTATCAAGAGGGGAGTGCAGAGTCGTCTGAAAATCTGCAGCTCAATATCTGGCAGAGCTCTGATGGGAAGAGCAAATTCCCAGAAGATAGTGAAGTCCTCAGGGTCCTCAGGCCACCTGGGGAGATGCAGTTCCCCTGCTGAGAAAACATTTGGTAGAGGCTGTGTGGCCTCCTGACAGGAAAAAGTCCCAGTGGACCCTGGAGAACAGCCACATTTGCTGGTGTTGGAATAAGGATGTTAAGAGGTGGTGAAGACTTGCACCAGATGTGTGTTGCGATTTACTGTAATCTCTGAAATGCTGCTGCTACACAATTCTGCAAACTTTTTTAGGGGTTTTCTGGCACCCAGCCACAGTCTCTGGGCATGTACAGCAGTGTGGTCCTGTGAAAGTTCCTGGGGACAGGCCAGTACCCAGCCATTGCTTGGCAAGACCCTCCCCCAGTGGATCATAGCTGCAGGGCCCTCAGAAGTGAGGGGTTTGGGGGGGCGCATGAGTGGCTCAGTCAGTTAAGCGGCAGACTTTGGCTCAGGTCATGATCTTGCGGTTCACAAGTTTGAGCTGTCTGCGCTGACAGCTTAGAGCCTGGAGCCTGTTTTGGATTCTATGTCTCTTTCTGCCGTTCCCCTACTCATGCTCTGTCACTCTCAAAAATAAATTAAAAAAGAAACATTAAAAAATTTTTAAAAATTTTTTAAAGTGAGGGGTTTGGAAACAGAGCCCCATCTGAGATACAACTTGGGAAGGAGGTACTGCCTGGCAAGCTGATGGCATGGTCATGGACAGTATAGAAACAGGGAGTGGACAGAAGCTGGAGATGAAGGAGTGGTTCTTGATTGCCAGCCAGTGAGAGCACAGAGTTTCCTGATGCTAGAGACTGGGAAGCTGGATGATACCTCTCTGGCCCATGTGCATACACACGTACACGTGCCACAATGATCCTCCCCAGTAAGCTAAGCAGTGCCATCTAGTGAAGAATGGAGCTGTTACACCAGGACCCACCCAACTGTGCCAACCACACTCTAGAGGAACACCACAAGTGATATAGACTATAAAGTGCTTCATAGTTTGACTTCTAGAGGAAACTGGATGTAATTTCAGTTGTATTTCATTCTGTTCACTTTTTATTTATTCAACTTTTTTTCTTTTTCTTTTCTTATTCTTAAATACAGAAAGACAAAAATTTATCTTTATTTTCCATTTTTTTAAACAAGATATTCTTGGGGAGCCTGGGTGGCTCAGTCAGTTAAGCAGCCAGCTTTGGCTCAGGTCATGATCTCATGGTTCATGGGTTCAAGCCCTGTGTCGGGCTCTGTGCTGACAGCTAGCTCAGAGCCTGGAGTCTGTTTCGGATTCTGTATCTCCCTCTCTCTGACCCTCACCTGCTCGCACTCTCTCTCTCTGTCTCTCAAAAATAAATTAAAAAAAAAACATAAAAAAAGATATTCTTTAATTTTTTTCTACTATATTTTTCCTTAAATGTTTTTATTCTATTTAACTTTCATCATTTTATTCTATTTTGTTGTATTCATTTTTTTAAGTTTTCAAATGTTTTCCTTTTGTTTTCTTTTTTCCTTTTCTTTTCTTTTTTTACTCTATTATATCAAGCTTCTTTCAACAACCACACCAAAACACACCTAAGATCTAGCATTATTTATTTCATTTTTGTGTGTTTTTTAAAATTTTTATTTATTTTCTTTTTTGATAATTCTTTTTCTTCTTCCAAAATGATGAAATGAAGGAATTCACCCAAAAAGAAAGAACAGGAAAAAATGACAGCCAGGGACTTAACACAGATATAAGCAAGATGTCTGAACCAGAATTTAGAATCATAATAATAAGAATACTAGCTGGGATTGAAAAAAGCATAGAATCCCTTTCTGCAGAGATAAAAGAAGTAAAATCTAGTTAGGACAATATTGATAATGCTATAACTGAGATGCAGTCTTGAATAGATGCCACGGTGGCAAGGATGGATGAAGCAGAGCAGTGAATCAGTGATCTAGAGGACAAACTTATGGAGAAGAATGAAGCAGAAAAGAAAGAGGGAAAATAAGGTAAAATAGTATGATATAAGAGTTAGAGAACTCAGTGACTCATTAAAAAGGAATAACATCCAAATCATAATGGTTCCAGAAGATGAGGAGAGAAAAAGGGTAGAAAGTTTATGTGAGCAAATCATAGAGGAAAACTTTCCTAACCTGGGGAAAGACACAGACATCAAAATCCAGAAAGCACAGAGAACTCATAATAGATTAAAATAACAGCAAAAAACGAAAAACCAGCCATCAACAAGGCATATCATAGTAAAATTTACAAAATACATAGACTAGGAAAGAATCATGAAAGTGCCAAGGGAAAAAAACCCCATAACCAACAAGGGAAGACAGATCAGGTTCACAGCAGACCTATCCACAGAAACTTGGCAAGCCAGAAAGGAATGGCAGGATATATTTAATGTGCTGAATCAGAAAATATGCAGCCAAGAGTTCTTTATTCAGCAAGGCTGTGATTAAAAATAGAAGGAGCAATAAAAAGTTTTCCAGATAAACAAAAACTAAAGAAAATTCATAACCATTAAACAAGCCCTATCAGAAATTCTAAGGGGACTCTCTGAGGGGAGAAAAGAGGAAACAAAACAAAAAAGACCAAAAGCAACAAAGATTAGAAAGTATCAGGGAACACCACCAGAAACTCCAACTCTACAGGCAACATAATGGCAAAAAATTCATATTTTCAGTACTCACTCTAAATGTCAATGGTCTAAATGCTCCAATCAAAAGACATAGGGTAACAGGATGGATAAGAAAACAACTCCCATCTGTATGCTGTTTCTAAGAGACCCATGGTCACCAAAAGAAAGCAGGAGTAGCCATACTTATATAAGACAACCTAGATATTAAAATAAAGACTGTAACAAGAGATGAAGAAGGACATTATATCATAATTAAGGGGTCTATCCACCAAGAAGATCTAACAATTGTAAACATTTATGCCCCAAACATGGAAGACCCAACATATAAATCAATCATAACCATACAGAAACTCATTGATGATACCATAATAGTAGGGACTTCAACAACCTACTTACAGCAGTGGACATATCATCTAATCGGAAAGTCAACAAGGAAACATTGGCTTTGAATGACACACTGGACTGGATGGACTTAACAGATATTCTGAACAGTTCATCCTAAAGCAGCAGAATACATATTCTTCTCAAATGCACATGGAACATTCTCCAGAATAGATCACATACTGGTACACTAATCAGTCCTCGACAAGTACAAAAAGATCTAGATCATACTGTGCATATTTTCAGACCACAACACTATGAAACTCGAAATCAACCACAAGAAAAAATTTGGAAAAACAACAAATACTTGGAGATTAAAGAATATCCTACTAAAGAATGAATGGGCTAACCAAGAAGTTAAAGAGGAAATTAAAAGTACATGGAAGCCAGAGAAAATGATAACACCACAGCCCCAAGCCTCTGGGACACAGCAAAGGTATTATAAGAGGGAAGTGTATAGTAAGGGCTATACAGAAGGAAGTGTATACCAGGGCTCCCTACAGAAGAAAGAAAGGTCTCAGATACACAACCTAACCTTATAACTTAAAGATCTGGGAAAAAAACCCATCAAATAAAACCCTAAAGTATCATAAGGTGAGAAATAATAAAGATCAGAGCAGAAATCAATGCTATAGAAACCAAAAAACAAAACAAACCAAACCGTAGAACAGATCAATGAAACCAAAAGTTGGTTCTATGAAAGAATGAACAAACTTGATAAAGCCCTAGCCAGTTTGATTAAAAAGAAAAAGGTAAGGACACAAATAAATAAACTCAAGAAGGAAAGAGAAGACATCACAACAAACACTGCATAAATACAAACAATAACAAAAATATTATGAGCAACTATATGCCAATAAATTGGGCAATCTGGAAGAAATGGCAAATTCTAGAAACATATAAACTACCAAAATGTAAATAAGAAGAAATAGAAATTTTTAAAAGACCCATAACCAGTAAAGAAATTGAATTAGTAATAAAAAAATCTCCCAAAAAACATGAGTCCAGGTCCAGATGGCTTTCAGGAGAATTCTACCAAACATTTAAAGAACAATTAACACCTATTCTCTTGAACCTGTTCCAAATAATAGAAATGGAAGGAGAACTTCCAAACTCATCCTATGAAGCTACCAATACCTTGATTCCAAAACCAAAGACCCCACTAAAAAGGAGAACTTCAGATCAATTTCCCTGATGAACATGGAAGCAAAAATCCTCAACAAGATACTAGCCAACCGGATACAATCAAACAATCCATTAAAAGAATTATTCATCACGACCAAGTGACAT
This sequence comes from Cryptoprocta ferox, assembly GCA_028646485.1. Lineage (NCBI taxonomy): Eukaryota > Metazoa > Chordata > Mammalia > Carnivora > Eupleridae > Cryptoprocta > Cryptoprocta ferox. The sequence goes on from JAQQST010002387.1 coordinate 9,375, forward strand.
TTATACCTGGGATTCAGGGCTGGCTCAATATCTTCAAAACAATCAATGTGATACATCAAATCGATAATAGAGAGGACAAGAACTACATGATCATTTCAGTAGATGTAGAGAAAGCATTTGACAAAATATAGCATTCTTTCTTGATAAAAATGCTCAAGAAAGTAAGGATAGAAGGATCATACCTCGAGATCATAAAAGCCATATATGAAAGACCCACTGCTAATATCATCCTCAATGGGGAAAAACTGAGAGCTTTCCTCCTAAGGTCAGGAACATAACAGAGATGTCCACTCTCACCACTGTTTTTCTTTTTTTTTCTTTTCTTTTTATTTTATTTTACTTTATTTTATTTTATTTATTTATTTATTTATTTATTTATTTATTTATTTGTTAACCTTTATAGTTTGTTGTCAGGTTGGTTTCCATATAACACCCAGTGCTCTTCCCAACAAGTGACCTCCACCAAGACCATCACCCCCCTTTACCTTTCGCCCTTCCCCTTCCCCCCTCAGTTTGTTTTCAGTATTCAAAAGTCTCTCATGTTTTGTCTCCCTCCCTCTCCCTAACTCTTTTTCCTCCTTCCCCTCCCCATGGTCCTCTGTTGGGTTTCTCCTGTGAGACCTATGAGTGCAAACATATGGTATCTGTCCTTCTCCGCCTGATTTATTTCACTTAGCAGGACACCCTGAAGGTCCATCCACTTTGCTACGAATGGCCAGATTTCATTCTTTCTCATTGCCATGTAGTATTCCATTGTATAGATGAACCACATC
>JAQQST010002388.1:0-10147 GCA_028646485.1 Cryptoprocta ferox
ATCAGCATTTCTGCATCCCTTGGGTAAATCCCCAGCAGTGCTATTGCTGGGTCATAGGGGAGTTCTATTGATAGTTTTTTGAGGAACCTCCACACTGTTTTCCAGAGCGGCTGTACCAGTTTACATTCCCACCAACAGTGTAGGAGGGTGCCTGTTTCTGTTGTTCCACATATTCAACAACATTCAATGTCATCAGTGGTTTGGATTTTGTCTGTTCTAATAGGTGTGTTTTAATATGCAATTCCCTACAACATAGGACATTGAGTGTCTTTTCATATGCTTATTTACCATCTGTGTATCTTCTTTGGTGATGTGTCTGTTCAGACCTTTGGCTTATTGTTTAATTGGGTTGTTTGTTTTCTTACTGTCGATATTTAAAAGGACAGTATATTTTGAATACCAGTGTTTTATCAGATATGTGTTTTGCAATTATTTTCTCCAATTCTGTGGCTTGGATTTACATTCTCTGAACATAGTTTTTCATATGTTTAGTTTTTGTGTTTTTTTTAATTTTAAGGAAATCCAACATATTTTATTTTTGTCTCTCATGGATCGTGATTGTTAAGACTACTGCTTTTATATTCCCATTTAGCATATGCTCATTATGCTACATATAGTCACTTTTTATGTCTTTTTACATTCTGAAATGATTTTAGATTTTCAGAAAAGTTTCAAATATAATACAAAAGATTTCCTCTGCATGTCCTTTACCTAATTTCCCTTAACAAATAACATCTTCAATAACCATGATACATTTATTGAGATCAAGAGTTAGTTAACACCTGTATTATTACTATCAACTAACCTACAAACTTGATTTGAATTTCACCAGTTTTTCCACTAATGTCCTTTTCCATTCAATAATCCAATCCAGGATACTATGTTACATTTAGATATCATGGCTCCTTGGTTTCCTCAGATCTGTGACACTTCCTCAGTCCATCCTTGTCTTTCATTCAGTTAATACTTTTGAAGAATAGTGGTCAGGTGTATTGCAGAATGTCTCCCTAAGTTTGTCTGATGTTTTGTTTTCTTTTTTAATTTTTTTTAATGTTTATTTTTGAGGGAGAGACAGAGTGAAGCAGAGGAGGGGCAGAGAGAGAGGGAGACACAGAATCCAAAGCAGGCTCCAGGCTCTGAGCTGTCAGCACAGAGCCCGGCATGAGGCTCAAATTTGTGAACAGCGAGATCATGACTTGAGCCAAAGTTGGACAGTCAACCAACTGAGCCACCCAGGCGCCCCTGTTTGTCTGATGTTTTATCATAACTGGGATTATAAATTTTGCATAAAATATGAGAGGTAAAGTGTCCTCCTCATTATACCATAAGAGGGGTATATATAAAAATAAGTTATTACTGGTCATTTTAATTATGATCATTTGATTATGCATGTGTATGTCAGGTTTTTCTATTTTTCCCTTTTCATATTTTATTTCTAGAGGTAACTAATACTTGTAGAGGCAACATAAGGGGAGAGAATTAAGATCTACCTTCTAAAGAAAAGGTATCAAAAAGTCCGTGGAAATATGTTACAACCCCACAGTAAGGTATAAGCACTTCAGAGAAAAGCCTTGGAGACTGCATGTATCCTGTCTTTCTTTAAAGTTCCACCCACTAGCTTGCTTTAGCATTCATCAGGGGACTTTGCCTGAGGCAATTGTTACTGTGGTGTTCTAAGAACAATTTTCTATTTCCCTCATCCTTTCTATATTTATTATTTGAAATTCTTCTAGAGGGACAGGTTCTCCCATTTATTTATTCATTTAATCACTTATTTATATCAGGATGGATTAATGGCTATTTATTTTATTATTTGGGTAGTAATCCAATTCTAACGCTATTTATTTTGTTGCTCAAATCACACATTTTTAATTACTGAAAATACCATACTCCTCAATGTTTAAACTTCTTGCAAATTATCATTCCTTCTCAATGCTCCTGCTTCCCACTCACATCTCTTCATTCTTCAAAACTCAACTCAAATGTTACCTTCACTAGTTATCCAATCTAAACAATCTATTCTGGTTTAAAGGTCCCTTGTCTTGACCTTAATAGCATGAATAGGTATTTTTCTGTTTTTCTAGGGGAATCTGACTGTGTCTTTTATATGTGTGCCCTAGACATCTGGAACAGTGATCAGTGCATCATGCACACTCAATTTGTCTTTTTAGAACTAACCTAATTATTAACGAGAGGCAGTGAAATATAAGCAATGAATTGGGACTATCCCTTCATGAAGTTTAGCTGTACAAAGCAAGAAAGAATACACTCACAAGGGAGAGATTCAAGTTGAGAATATAATTCAGTTTTGTAAACAGAAATGAACTGAATGTACATAAAGTGAAGGAATAATCCAGGGAGATAAGAGTTTGGGATCCTGAAAAGCTTTGTCATGGCTAACCAAATAAGTCCCCGGGGGAAGTAAAGAAAGCAAGATCCCAAAAAAATCAGGAAGTCAAGGTAGAGATGCTAACCTTGATCAGATGCCCAGGTAAACTTGATTAAGGATTTCCCTGTAATGGGAAGATGACAGACAACTGAGAAGGTACAGAGCAGTGATGTTTCTGTGGAATAAAGGAGATAATATGAAATTACAGAAACAACGTGAGCTTTTTGCTTCTGGTAGTATAGTATTCTGTCAAAGATGGAGCCATAGGGAAAGAAGGAGAGGTATTTACCTTTGCCAAACACAGTTTCCTGGTACTGGAACCTATACCAGTACCTCTACTTAGAAATCCTGCTGGAAGAAATTTTAACATCTCAAGCTGCTTCCACTTAAATTTCCCTCACTCCAGCCTACCCAATCCTTACACACACACACACACACACACACACACACACACACACACAAACACAACCAAATTGATCCTTTCCAAAATCTCATGTTGGATTTGGGAAACTTCATTATAGCACATAATATGCTGTAAAATAACACCACAGTACCCAGATTATATCTAGCTTCCCAAGTAGATCTCTTAGTATTTTCCCCATCTGGCCATGACATATCTTATTCCTCTTTATATCAACAGTGCTAAGACAGTACCCTGAATATAGTAGGTTTTCGAAATACTTTGCTGGATAAAAATATAACATAGATAATTACAGAGTATACACACACACACACACATATATACAACATTTTATATGAAACAGTATGGGCTTTGTTGTATCCTTAGTTCTTAGAACAGTGCAAGATGAAAAGCAGATGCTAAATATATATTTGTTAAATAAATGAGAGAAAACGATCAGGATTTTATGAAGGTTTTGAATTCATTTCTCAGAGGTATAAAGAGCTATTAACTCCTCCTCCCAACACTTAAAGCTAAACAATAAAATATTTCACTAAAGAAGAGGAAACCAATTTCATTTTAATGGGTGAGATTGAGAGACTTGGTAAATTTGAAAAACAGAATTAAATCCATTCCAAAACAATCAAGTAAGTTATTCTTAATGATTGAGAAAAGATTTACACAAGAGGAAAACCAGTCTTAAGAACTAATCAATAGCAAGTACACAAGCATCAGCTAAAGCAAGATAAACCACCAGGATTCTGAATGTTGCCACGGTTATTTTGTAGTAAAGAGTGAAAAATAATATCAATCCATGTTTTAACAGCATATCAAATTCAAAAGCAGTTTCTTTCCTGGTATCTGCTATTTGGTGATATCACTGAACCTCTATTTTTATTCTAAAAATTGGAAACTGCCTTTAAGAGTCCATAGAAGGATTGAAATAATTATGTACCTGGAGCTCCTGGGTGGCTCAGTCCATTAAGCCTATGACTCTTGATTTTGGCTCAGGTCATGATCTCACAGTTCATTGGTTCGAGCCCCGTGTCAGGCTCTGCCTAGATAGTGCGGAGCCTGCTTGGAATTTTCTATCTCCCTCTCTTTGCCCCTTCGCTGCTTCCTTTTGCTCTCTCTCTCAAAAAATAAATAAACTAAAAACGATTAATTATGTACCTTAGAACAGTACTTTTTTCTTACATGGCCATCAATAAATATTAATTTTATTTTCCCTTTTTATAAATAGAATATCAAAATGTTAATAAGGAATAATTTTGAGAAAATTTGTAATCAAACAATGCAATATCTTCTTCCTAGACTGCAAAATAAAAATATCTGAAATTACACGAGTCATAATCTAATTACTATAAAATAGCTCATGCTTTTAAAATTTTTATTATGAAAAATCTCACTGCGTAATGATAGCATATAAAGTCATATAAGGATCTTCATGTTACAATCTGTCAACTTCAAAGGTGATCAAACCATGACAATACATTTTTCATCTATAAGCACCCATTCCAGTCATACTCAAATATTTTTGAAACAAATTCTAAATACTATGAAATTTTACCAAAAATATTTTATCATCTCTGTATAAAAACAGTCTATATTAAAAACATTAGCACAATTTCATCATCTTGCTAAAAATAACGTTTGTTCCTTTAATTAGTTTATTTAAATCTATTTTCAGATGTTTCATGTGTTGTAAATGATGTATCCCTTAAGTACCTTTTTTTAGTTGTAGAAATATTTATTCAACTCTGAATTATATGCAATAAAATGTTCCATACAAGTTAGAGACTTCTGATGAATTTTGACAAATATTTTCACTCATGTAATCCCAACATAATCAACATACAGTTATAATTCCAAAACTGTCGACTTTCTAACAATGTGTGTTAGAACAGGTTGAATGATAGCATTATTTGTGCTACTTTATCTGTACTGATTTTCTATTTATTTGATCTTTAAATTACTTGATCTATAAAATGATTTTCAGTATAGTTCATATATTGCATTTTGTTGATATATGCCTTAAGTTTGTTTTATTCTGTAGATACTACTTCTTAAATATTGAAAAAAATTGGGTCTTTTGTCCTATAGAATTTCCTAAAGTCTGGATTATTCTTATATTAATGAAATAATTTCATTCATCATGTTTCTTTATAGGTCATGTTTCCTGAAATTATCTAGATTTGGGCTTATCTAAAAGAATCTTAGGCAGTGAGAAGAAATGATGCTATATAAAACATTTTAACAAACATGCAAAGAAGGATAATATGAAAAATATTGATGGGGTTCATGTATTACATTGTATGGTATTACTTGGAAGTTGACCCTGAGATCATGACCTGAGCCAAAGTCTGATGCTTAACTGACAGCCACCCAGGTGCTCCTGAAATTCTCTGGTTTTTAATTAGGATATTAAGATGAGGCTGTGTATATATCTACCATCTTAATATCTGTTTGAATTTTCTATCTGCTTCCACTTCCCTTTTTAATATTTTCCAATTTATTTTGTATTAACTAAGCATTCTTATGATTCCATTTTATTTATTTGTGAGTTGGGGAATGATATAGCATGGTGTCGTCATTTTTATTAAACCCTATGTATACCTTTATATGTCATTCAACACTGCATGTAGTATACATGCTGGAACTAATCAAACAGTAGATATACAAGATCCCATCATAAACACTCCAAACCATAATTGAGAATGAAAGTAAACGATACTAAATTAACTGGGTAACATATGTTACATATTAGAACACCAGTGTTATAAAGATGTAAATTACCATTAAGATAGTCTATAGATTAAATAATTCTATAATTATCATCTTCTTTTTGACTTTTTAAAATTGAAATGTGCTGCTATTAATAATTATGCTAGGAGAATAGAGTATATTTTAAGTATACCAGGCAAGCATGGTTATATGGTCTCCCCCTATCTAAATTCAATCAATTTCCATTCAGCAACACAGCATGGTGTTTTGCAGAAATTGACATGATAATCCTAAAATTTATATGGACATCTAACAGCCAAAATTAACCAACACAATCATGAAGAATGAAATTGAAGGACCTGCATAGTAGAAAAAGGCTGATTATAAAATAAACTACAGCAGTTACAATGATGTTGTCTGAACACAAATATTAAGGAAGAGTCCAGTGGAAAAATAGAGTCCATAAACACAATCACCCATGGATGTACACCTGCTACATGATAATGTTGAAAATGCAATGGGGGAAATGGCACTCTTTTCAATAAACTGTCATAGGAAATGTTTATCTATATAAAGCTTATAATTTTGACTCCTGTTTCACACCAATTGTATTGTGAATATAATTTTGAAAGATAAACAACAAAATAGTATAATGGATAACACAGATGTGTATCTTCATGATCTTGTGACAGGAAGTATTTCTTAAGTAGGAGATATAAAACACTCATTTAAAAAGTACATTAAATTAGGGTTATATTAAAATCAAAAGTTTGTGTTTATCAAAATAAAATTTCAGAACATAACAAACCCAACCACAGAGCAGAAAAATATATCTGGTAAATATAACCAGATTCATATACAGAATAAATAGAGAACTTTAAACTAACAAGTCAATGCAAGGAAAATAGTAAGCTTCAAAATTACTTCAGAGAAGATCTGATAGACAATGCACATGTGAAAAGGTACTCAACAAAGCCTATCAGTCATCAGGGAAATGTAAATTAGAACCATGAGATACCACTCCACAGCCACTGGAAGACTAAAATTAAACAACAACAACATGGACATTGCAAAAGATTTTAAGGAACAGAAACTAATAAAACTTGCTTATTGCAGTATAACTTGTTAAAAGCACTTCAGAATGCTGTTGTGCTTATCAACTAAGCTGGACATGAACATACTTCTGACAACAATTCCACTTCCATGGAGTCTCCTTTTACTATATATTATTATATGTAACACACACATTTTAATAAAAATTGTTCACATCTATGACAAAATATGGTATCATACATATGAGTATATATAGCCCACATGTTTTATATATATGATATATTCAAATAATCACAGGCACATTATTTTCAATATCTATAAAATGAAAATAATGAAAATTATTCAACCATAAATGGGATAAATAAATTGTTGTTCAAAAAGTAGATTATACAGAAAAATTCACTTAACACAATTAACACATATTTCTTTATACATAACTTGAATAAATCTCATAAACATTTTCAAGAGAATATTGTCAGACACAAGAGAACATATACTCTGTAGTTTCATTTACAGAAAGTATAAATATAAGATAGATTATTATAATAACAATGGGAATCAGAATAATATTTAAATTTAGGATAGTGACAATTGGGAAGAAATCAATGAAGGCTTCTAAATGCTGTCAGTACTTTATTTATATGTTTAGGGTGTGGCTTTATGCAAGTATTCACGTCATGACAATTTTCTAAACATCTTTTCTATATTAGACCTCAGTAAGGTAAAATCTTTTATTGAAGTAAAATGTAAATATAACACAGCTCATATCCCAAAGTAATTTATGCCCTCAAAGGCTATATAGCAGATAAATGATGGTAATGAACACAGCTAATGTTTAGTAACTTGTGGGGACTTTTATAAGTACTTTTCATACATCATCTAATTTGATCTTCACAAGTATGTAATTTCTACATTGAAGGAGATTGAGGCCAAAGTGATTTAGTAACCTGTACAAAATCTCATATGGTTAATAACTGGTACAGACTATGAACCTGAATTCTACCCTTTGTAAGGTTCTTTATAATTCACAATCGTGTCAAATATATCTCCTACTGTTCCCAAAGTGAATATACATATCAGGATATGTACTATTAAAGAGGCTAGGTCATTCTATATATTCTTCAGAAGAAAAATAGTAAATAAATTTAAAGGAGCCCTCTGTACTTCTAAAGAACTTTCTTCCTCCTCCTAGACATTATTGGTGAGTAGAATGGGAATGGAAGAAGTAAACTAATATTAGTGTTGTAGAATTATATGAAGAAATGTTTGTCCCCTTTCCTTTCTTTCTTGAGTGTTCCATAAATCATCTTCCATATTTGGAATTGAGAAATAAATTTTGTTTTTGTATCTAATTTTAAAACTTTTTCTGCTGGGGTACCTGGGTAGCTCAGTGGGTTAAGTGTCCGACTCTTGGTTTCAGCTCAGGTCATGATTTCACGGCTCGTGGCTTTGAGCCCCACACAGCGCTCTGCACTGACAGTGCAGAGCCTGCTTAGGATTTTCTCTCTCCCTCTCTCTCTGCCCCTCTCCCACTTGTACTGTCTCTGTCTCTCTCAAAATTAAATAAACTTAAACAAAACCTTTTTCTGTTTTGATCAATGCCTCAATTGTCCCATCCTTTATACCATCAATTGTACCATCATTTATCTGCTATATATCCTTCTGAGGGCATACATTGCTTTGGGTTATGATCTGTGTGTTATATATACATTTTACTTCAATAAAATATTTTACCTTACTGAGGTCTAATATAGAAAAGATGATTAGAAAATTGTCATGAAGTGAATACTTGCATAAAGCCACACCCTAACATGAATGCATTATTTGCTCTCATATTTCATTTCCCTTTAACTGAAAAAATTAAACTATATCACTGAACTAGAAAATTATATTTTGCATATATAGATCCATAACTTTCCATCATTAAAAGGGAATAGTCTTAGTATTCTACATTTTAAATATAGTATAATACTACTGAGTCTGACTTGCTGATCATAAATCAACAGTTGGGTCACACATAATTTATTAAATGACTCTAGGTTATTATGTTGTATTCTTAGGATGACTCTTTCTACTTTTGAAAATCACCCCACTTGAAACAATAGTAATTGTAGGTTTGATTTTTTTGAAACTTCAGATTCTCCCTCTGTTACTGATTTGCATTATGTGCCAAAAGACCTCTTGACTTAAAAGTCAAAGAATATGTTAATGAAAAACATTTCTTTTTCTTCAGTCTAAGTTGTCATATTCCACTTTTCTTTAATCTTTCTGTGTCTTTTGAAGTGCTGAATTCTTCATTCTACTTCAGAAGAAAACTCGCTAAAATATACCTCTGCAAAGATTAGTCACAAACTCCCCAAAGACACTGCAGGCTAACATGATACAATTCATTGTCAGTTCTTTCCCTTTCTCCTCCCACCCAGAATCTCTTACTTTTTTTTTTTAAGACCAAAGAATTTCACCTGTACAAGATCTGTCTCTATACCACATATAGATTTTATGCTTTTTTGGTACTACTAATAAGTAAACAAATTTTCTGATTAGGAGTGTGCAAGTGAATGAAAATGTATCCTCTGCTTCTCCTATCACTAATTGTAATTTAAGATATTCTTGTTTAAAAATTCATTAAAAATGCTTCATTCAATGGGATAAAATATTGTATTTTACACATAATTCCTGTCAGTCTACTTTGGGGCCAATATAATGAAAACATTGATCTAATTTGATGAATGTATCAAATTCAATTTTTTTTGCCTATGGAATTATCCATTTTTTTGGAAAGAAAATAAATTATAGGAAAATTGAACATGAGCTTCTCAATTCTAAGATCATATATAAAAAAATGAAATATTCAATCTCATGTAACTATGTAACTCAATTGGTACAGATAAAAGAAACCCATTGAAGAGACCCATCAGTTTGTGCAGTTGAATGGATATACAGTGATCCAGACTGGCCATGTGCATTGCCAGTTGTGAGCCACACTAAATGATTCTGTCCATCCACAGATGTTTTCACGATAAATGAAGACAGATTCCAATGAACTGCAAAAACTGAATGAAAAATATAAATTGCAAAATATAAAATTAAAGATGGTAAAATTTCTAAATTAAAACATCTAAAGGTTTTCACCTAACCCAACACTGATTAAGGTCTCAAGCAGGTAAGCCAAGCTTCTTGTAATTCTTGTTATTTAAAAATAGTGTTGGAAGAAAACTCCCAATGGGTCTCTTGTGTTTTTGTTCCTTTCACCCCTCACATGCAAGGTGATGTGAGGAAGACATTTGGTCCCTTTTATTTTATTTAATTTTTTTTTTTTTCGAGTTGATCCTGTTCTTTTTTATTTTTTTTATTTTTTTTATTTTATTTATTTATTTTTTTAAAACTTTATAGTTTATTGTCAGGTTGGTTTCCATATAACACCCAGTGCTCTTCCCCACAAGTGACCTCCACCAAGACCATCACCCCCCTTTACCTTTTCCCCTTCCCCTTCCCCCCTCAGTTTGTTTTCAGGATTCAAGAGTCTCTCGTGTTTTGTCTCCCTCCCTCTCCCTAACTCTTTTTCCTCCTTCCCCTCCCCA
>JAQQST010002389.1:0-10146 GCA_028646485.1 Cryptoprocta ferox
TTATTTGGTTTTTGGGTGTTGAGTTTGATAAGTTCTTTATAGATTTTGGATACTAACCCTTTATCTGATATGTTGTTTGCAAGTATCTTCTCCCATTCCGTCGGTTGCCTTTTAGTTTTGCTGATTGTTTCCTTTGCTGTGCAGAAGCTTTTTATTTTGATGAGGTCCCAATTGTTCATTTTTGCTTTTGTTTCCCTTGTCTCCAGTGATGTGTTGAGTAAAAAGTCACTGCGGCTGAGGTCAAAGAGTTTTTTGTGCAGGGTTTCAGTTCTAAAGGAAGTAGCATCAGGTCTCATTTAACAAACAGACCAGAGCATACCTAGTTAAAATTCTCCACGTTCTTGTCAAGGACCAAACATTGTCCACTGCTGGCAAGGAGAAATTTGCAGATGACTGGCCTGAAAGAGTAGCCAAAACACAACAGCAGAATGCATGCAACACACACCAGAGGCCCTCCCTGTAGAGCCAGTCTATGGACACTATATGACCTCTTCTTCATGAAGCCGTTACTCTCAGGAGCAGGAAACATACAGGCTTTTTCTAGATATGTTTCATGAGGCAAGGGAAAACAAAAGCAAAATTAAAGTATTGGGACTACACCAAAATAAAAAGCTTTTGCACAGGGAAGGAAACCATCAACAAAATAAGACAACCGACTGAATGAGAGAAGATATTTGCAAATGATATATCCAATAACTGGTTAATGTCCAAAAAATATAAAGAATTTATACAACTCAACATCATTAAAAATGGACATAGGCTCTGAATAGACACTTTTATTTCAATATTTTTAATGTTTATTTAAAAATTTTTAATGTTTATTTTTGAGAGAAAGACACACACATAATGTGAGCAGAGGAGGGTGTGTAAGAGAGGGAGACACAGAATCCAATGCAGGCTCCAGGCTCTGAGCTGTCGGAACAGGGCCTGACTCGGGGCTTAAACCCATGAACTGTGAGATCATGACCTGAGCTGAAGTCGGCCGCTTAGCCGACTGAGCCCCCCAGGCACCCCTAATGTTTATTTTTTGAGAGAGAGACACGGCCTGAGTAGGAGAGGGACAGAGAGAGGGACACTGAATCTGAGCTGTCAGTTCAGAGCCCTACATGGGGTTTGAAATCACAGACCGTGAGATCATGACCTGAGCCGAAGTTGGACACTTAACCCACTGAGCCACCTGGGCGCCCCTGAATAGTCACTTTTCAAAAGAAGACATACAGATGGCTAACAGACACAGAAGATGTTCAACATCACTCATCATCAGGGAAATGCAAATCACAACCACAGTGATATATCACCTCATGCCAGTCAAAGCCATGAGGCTAAAGTCAAAGACCAGAAATAACATGTTGGTGAAGATGAGAAACAGGAAGGAACTCTTGTGGTGGGAATGTATATTGATGCAGCCACTATGGAAAACAGTATGGAGTTTCCGCAAAAGACTAAAACTATTACCATATGATCCAGTAATTCTACTACTGGGTATTTACCAAGAGAAAATGAAAACACTAATTCAAACATGGTTTGTGTACTATGTTTATTGCAGGATTATTTACAATAGTCAAGATATGGAAGTAGCCCAAGTGTCCATGGATAGATGAAAGGATAAAGATGATGTAGTATATATCTGTAATGGAATATTACTCAGTCACAGAAAGGGAATGAGGTCTTGCCATTTGCAACAACATGCATGGACCCAGAGATTATATGCTAAATGAAATAATTCAGAGAAAGACAATATTATATGGTTTTGCTCATATGTGGAATTTAAGAAACAAGTCAAATGAATAATCAAAAAGTATAAAAACAGTCTTAAATACAGAAAACAAACTGGGGTTGCCAAAGAGAAGTGGGTGGAGAGATAAGTGAAATAGAATAAAGAGGATTAAGAGTACACTTAATAATGTAAAGAAATCTTGAACCATTATATTGTACACCAGTTACTAATACTGTAAAGTATACTTTCTATTTTAAAAAGCTGTAAAAAATTTTTGAAAAAAAATTTGAGCCCTGTATTATATGTGAGATGACAAAGCAAAGAGAATCTGGATCTACTAAAAATAAAAACAAAGCAGTGATAGCTGGTAATGATCCTCACCTGATGGACACTCAATAAAGACATAATGAGTGAGGCCCAGGCTCCTGTGCCAAGGCTCAGCTCCTCGCTACTGCCCTCAAATATACTAAGTAGGGCCTTTTCAAAGGCAAAGTAGGAAGTTTTTAAAGGGCCTGAGGCAGAAGACTTGTAAACCAGACGGAGAAAGTGGTCAATCCTATCGTGCAAACTCTTTGACAGCCAATTAGGCAGGATATGTAAAACTCTGGAAGTCTGCTGTCCTCCCTTTTTCCTTCTCTCATTGTCCCTTTTCCCTGGCCCCCAGTGGCTTTGCTGCATTCTCTAGCATGCTGCTCTCCTGGGCTGTCCCACAGTGCTCAGTCTAGGAATTGTCTGACATCTGTACTCCACACCTGTCCCACTTGAACTTCCCACATACTGTTTCCTCAACAGGTGATGAACTAACCAAATAAACTTTCTGACTGGATGTCTACCTGTGTTGTGTTTCCCACACTTGGTAAGCTCCACCTCGGAGTTACATCTGGGAGACTGGAGCTAGACATGACATAACTTTCTCTAGAGCATCAGTGTTACTCCAAGATTTTGGAGAAAATACATCATTTGGAAACACATAGATGTACTGTGATGGAAAATATAAAATTCACTTGATTTTAAGATAAAACATAAGATATAGAAATATAATATTCACTGTTGGTTAAGTCACATTTCTAGACACTTTCCCTTCATCCCCTTGTCCTACCCCTATATAGAAACCTATTCATTCTCTTCTAGAATTCAGGGCGTCTTGGGGGAAAAACGTTAGTTCATGCCATTATTAATGGCTCTAGCCCTTGAGTTATGAAAATTTAGTGCTTTCTCAGTTGTGATGACTGTGTTAGTTTTTTTCTAACCATTTCCAGCCTGTACACTTTATGGGACACAGGAAACATCTCCCTCAACATTTTCCCACTTCATTCCCAAAAAATCTGGACCAGATCCATCCCGTGTCTAGTCAGTATTTATTGAGTGCCTGCTGTACACGCAGGGCATTGTGCATGATGAAGGCTCTGTTCTCCAGGAGAAATACTATAGTTGTGGAGAAGACTGAGTTGGCCATTCCTTTTACTGACACCCACACCATGCATACATAGAATATCATTCATATACAGAAACTTCAGCTGCATATGGGCTGTTTTTTAAGAAGAGGGTGGACACAAAAGTTCAAGCTAAGAGCAACTCCAAGTTAACTAAAATTGTCTGTTTTAAAAGAGGTCTGTTTATAAACTGCGGCTAGTTCTTACAAAAAGTGCAATAACCCAAACCAGATAAAACCCATTAGAAGGTTTGTTTGAGATATTTGGGATTTGCAAAATTAGCTTTAATGTTTTAGGAGAAACAGTAACCTTTTTCTACTTGGGCAAGATTTTGCTTTTCCTGTGTATCTAAAGTCAGAACCAGTCATCCCTTAGGCTGAAATGCCTCTTCACAGGTAGGCCAGGTAGACAGATGTTCATTCCCTTTGTAGTTAAGTCAGCCATCTTTCCTACTTGTTAGGGTTACCTCTAACAAGATAGCTGAGGTGGCAGAGAGAAATCCTTTGTTGCCTCATAACAAGGACATTGTCAAAATACAGGAAACTGTGAATTAGGCAAATAGCAACATTTTATCTTTCATTTTTCTCACCCTAATTTTTATGACATATTGATCTTCCTAACTGAATTCTGACCCAGCTCTCTGAGCTTGACAAGGTGGGTGCTCCCCTGCTGATGTACGTAAGGGGTAGCTCGGTAAGTACTGTGTTTTCCCAGAATGTCTTTCCCACTGATATTTCACCATTAGAGACATACCTTTGGGTCAGAGTCTCTGCAAATCTCAAGTTAAGTGAACCTGTGCTTCATGGGGTAGAATTGAGATGAGGTAAATAAACGTAAGGTGTGAGATGAATGAGACACCTTCTTGGGAAAGGCAAGCCCAGGAACAGGTTTAAGAGTTTTATCCACGTTGTTATCAGAATGTGTTTCCATTTTCAAGATTTTTCTTTTTCTTACCCACTCCCTGCTACTTAAAAAGGGATTTGAGGATGCATACATAATGAGGAGTCTGTTTCCATCCTTTTCTCTCTCATTCTCTCTTTCTGGTGGTGGCGGCATCAGCAGATGAGACCTATCTGTCATTTTTCATGCAATGTAACTGATTAGATAAGCTGTTCTCACACTTCTATTTCTGTTTAGAAGAATACTTTGAGGTGACTCCCCTTTCCCTCTTGTCTCTGAATCTTCAATGAGTTGATCACTTTTTTCTAATCCAGACAAGTTTCTGTGACTCTTAATTCTGTAGGGTCCTTTTGTCCTCTGAAGAGTGATTGCTTTCTGCATAACATCCAGTGTTCTTTGCTGCTTTCCACCCACATATCCTTTCTTGCTGAGGAGGAGGTGTTATGTAGGAAAATTATGGTGCTTTTCAAACCCATTTAAGTTGATGGCCCAGATGGTGAGGAAAATCCCTTGGGGAGCTAAAAATTGAATGGGTGATAGAATTTAAAAAGTCATAATTAGACTCACATTTTTTAAGACCACTGTAGATTTCCCAGTCTTACTTATACATCTGAGTTCCATTTCTCAACTGATTAGTGACCCTCTTGAGGGCATTCTTGGTTTGTATCACCACTGCAACTCCAATAGCTTAGAAAGTAGCTCTTTAATATAATCATAATAATCACTAACATGGATTGAATGTCTTTTATGTGTTAGGTAATGTAGTAAGTACTTTACATATGCTATCTTACTTGTATAAACTTAGGAGGGAGATATTGTAATTTATACCCATTTTGTGGATGAGAAAACACAGAAGTTGAGTAAGACCCAACTTGTGAGTACCTGGTAAGCAGTTAGAAGCAGAATTCAAACCCAGGCATTCTAGAGTATGAGCTTTAAACCACTATATTATACTACTCCCTTATTAAATCTTACTTAGTTTTAAAATAAATTTTTGTTGAGCAGAAGAATGAGTGAACCAAACCTAAAATTAATTTTCTGAAGTCACACAGTGATATTTTACCTCTTCTTTGAATAAACTACTCAGCGTAAGTAGTCAGCCAGAATGTTTGGTGCTGTGCTTGGTGTTAGTTCACGGAGATGTCGCCCATGTTATAAACACTCAACATGGAACAAGAGTGTTAACATTGAATTTTCTTCTCTTTTTATAGCCTTCTTCAAATAAAACAATCAGGAGCAGTTTAACAGTGATACTTGGCTTATAAACTTAACATATATTACTTAATGGTCATGACAAGTTAATGTGGCATTGATAAAGTGGTGCTGTCATTTAAGTACAAATTAAAATGTGGATTTTCATCCCAGTTCTGTGTTATTAAGTAGTGCGCTGTGGGAACTACAGAGTATTTTCAAGGGGTAGAGCCATTTAACTATAAGCACAATCATTTGCTTTGTAAAGACCAGAGTATTTGTTAAAAGAGGAGTTGCAAGGAAGTGACTTGGCTAAGGATACTATCTCCTAATGGAGGGAGCTTTGGACTGTGAGTCAGGATATCTAGATTTTAATCCTCTCTCCATTTTAAATTTCTGTTGGGTTTAGCTAAAACATTTCTGCTGTAATACTTTGCTTTAATATCAGAAGGTGTCCTAACTACACTAGAAAATATGGTGACCTTTGTGCCTTTATAATGATACAGTGTTCTTTTGGTAGAATTTTCTGTCCACCACAGTATTGCCTTTTGTCTTCTTAAAAACAAATCTGATCACATTAATCTCTTTTCTACTCCAATTTTTATTAAATGCTTGCTCTCTGCCAGAAATTATCATAGATCATTTATATGTAGTAACTCATTTAATTTTTTCAATTACCTTTTGAGGTGGGCACTGATACCCATATTTCACAAATGAAAAAATGAGGCACAGTAGTACCCAAAGTAGTATATTAAGTGATGGAGCTGGTGTCAAACCCAGACAGTTCAATGCCCAAACCACCACTGTCAATTACTACTCTTTACTGCCTGTCCGTGAAACATTTCTTTCTTGAAAATCATCAACAGAAACACTTATGAGCCCTTGATTTATGCCAGTTAACTGTTCTAGGCACTGGAGATTCAGAGATGACCAACATCCAGGCATTGGGGTTCAAATAATCTGTCTCTAAGAGTATACTTGATTAGAGTGCTTTCCTAATAACCTTTCTGGTGATTTAATCAGGAGCATGAGGCCACCCCAGCCCCTGCCCTAGTACACAGAAAGCAGCATATCATACTTTCTCCAACACCAGTCTGGTGGGTTTACACCTCAAACACCAAAGAATTTTCATTTTTCACCCTTCCCCTTTCTTACTGGAAGATGTCTGTGTTAGCATCCCGTTAAACTATATGCAGGCAGGCAAGGCAGTACAGCAGGGTGGGGAAGAGCACATTTTTGGAGCCGCAACCTAGTTTATCTACCCCTGTACCTTTTTTTTTTTTTTTTTTATAAAAGCTTTATTGGAGAAAAATAGAACCACCATGTACACGGGGAAAAGAGCACAAAAATTTAACTGATACGGAACAGCTGAAAGTCATAATTACCCGATGTTTCCAGTTACTTTTCAATTTCTTAAACAGCTCCCTTAACTTGTTTTTTAATAGTCTTGCTAATTTTTCAGTTGAAACAGCAAGTTTTCAAAAAACAAAGAGCCTCAAGGAAGGGACCAGCTTCCAAGAAAACAAAAATGACACCAAGGGTCTTCTCCTAACAGGGACCAATTTTGCATGAAATTTCCTTAAGAGTAACTATCAAGTCTTGTGGAATAATCTGTATATCTCAGAGACCACCAGGGATGAGTTAGGACACTGACATAGATGGTCCAATGTGGAGAGAGGACAAACAGAATAACTGTATTTCCTTGTCAGATGAGCTCACGCAAGGAAGCCAGGGAGAAGCTGAGAAAATACAGGCAATGGCTGCTCAGAAAGAATTAAGAAGGTGTTCTAAATGCCACATATTGTTAACAATGTGCAAGCTGATGCAATTAGAGAGTAACAGGCAACTTTTTATAACAGCTGGTCACAGGTCTTGCGAACTCAAGAAAGCAAACAATGATAGACAGAAGAGCAAAAAGTCTCCTCAGTTGACCATTAGGACGTAGGTATTCTTCATAATGGCTCCAAATAGTCAAGGAAATATAATGTTGCCAAAAGCATCCAAGCAGTTATGATTTTAAAAAATCCAAACAAAATTTTCTGCTTTTCTCCAAGATCGACTCCCTTCAAGCAAAAACAAACAAGGAAGCAACAAAAACAAGATAAAAAGCCCACAAAACAAACAAAAAAACCCACACAAACCCACTGATGCTAAAGAGCAGCCTTTTACTCACATTACCAATTTGAATAACAATACTTATGCTATTTTCTATGTATGGACAATCCTAAGACATTTCCCAGATAAGTAGATGTCCAGGAGGCTATAAGAACTCTTTAAGAAATTTTGGAAGGAAAAAGATCAGCATAATACAGATTTTGAAATTCCCAACTAGGGGGTATATGGGAAAAATAAAGGAGGACCTTTATATCTAGGGTTTTAGGAAGAGGGATGATAGGAAAGGTTTATTTACCAACAAAATTCCCCTGTACCTTAGTAGCTGTGTGACCTCTCTGCAAATCATTCTCTTCATCTGTAACGGGGATGATCATTGGCTCTGTCCCACAGGATCGTTGGAAAATGAAAGCCCAGTGGTTTAAGGAACTTGTCACATGGCATGTAGGAAATTCTCCTAAAATGTTTGCAGAGGGATGTGTGTGTGCGTGTGCGTGCATGTATGCGTAATGGCGCATAGGCATATCTATATGAGCATGTGCAATTTATGTAATGTACTTACCCACGTACATAGTATTCTTTAGATTATAGTTTGACTTGAAACCTGCACTTCCATTTCTGATCCTGAGTTTACAGCTCATTTTAATTTGCTTTTCTGTAATAAAAATGTTAACATATGAGATAATTTTCACATACAAATTATTTTTTCTATTTTTAGAGATCCACTGTCCTTGGTTCTAAAAATGTAATTCATGTGGTTATGAAGGTTGCAGTAGGAGGGAGACGCTAGACTCCAGATCTCTAGGTTGTTTGGGTGCTGTGAGCATGTTGGGCTTCTATAATAACTGCAATTTGGCGGGTGGGTATCCTATTAATTTATGGATCCCCATTTAGAGGAATTATCTAAAAGAAACGTGAATATCCTTGGTTTATTTATCTGGAATGAGAACACTTTTTTTTAAGCTCCAGTTTCCTTTTTAATGTGTGATGTTTACCATTTCCCCTTTTCCATTCTCTTTTTTATACATTGTAGGATCTCATTTTAAAGTTCAAAACCAGGGCCAAAAGCTTAATTCTGGGATGTCTGGGGAGGAAAATTACATGGTGTAAGAAAATATAAGAACTCCTTTCTTTTTAATACTATGATTTTACTAAGCCCCCACCGTTCCCTCTTAAGATCATACAAAGTGGGAAATGAAATTGCTTGAATTTTCATTGGTGTCTTTCTGTGGTTGAGTTAAATGATGGATGGGTGTTTGGGGTGGAGTGCAGGCATGTTGCATAGGCATAGAAAAAGTAGAGTAGGGACGAAGAAGCTCTTCAGGGAACCATATTAGTCTATATTCTTATACATTAAGCTTCTCACAGAAAGAAGGAAAAGGTTGGGATGCCTCCATATCTATTCCCAGTATTGGGAGTGAGGAATTCTGGTTTAGAACTACAGCATCCTTATTCAGCAGGTCTCTGTGTCAGAGGGCCACACATCAGAGGCCTGTTTTTCAATTGTGGATGTTTTATAAAACACTTGGGGTGCAACTGACATACAGTAAACTGCACATATTTAGTGTACAGTTTGATAACTTTGGCATATTTGCAAAGTCTTGAAACTACCACCACACTCAAGATTTGAACATAAACATCAGTATCAGAAGTTTTTTAGTGCCCCCTTGTAATCCTTTTCTGCACCTCCATCTCCATCCCAACCCATCTGCACTTTCCCCAGGCAACCATTTGTCTCTCTTCTATCTCTGCATGCTACTTTGGACTTCCTAGGATTTTATATAAATGGAATCATACCATATGTAATCTTTTTTTGTCTGGCTTTTCTCAGCATAATTATTTTGAGATTTATCCATGTTAAAGTATGCATCAATAATTCATTCCTTTTTACTGGTGAATATTAGTATTTCATTGTATGGAAATACCACCTTTGATTTCTCTAGTCACTGTTCATGGGCCTTTGGGGCTGTTTCCGCTATTTAGTTATTACAAATAAAATTGCTGTAAACATTTGTGTACAAGTTTTTATATGATCATATAATTTCACCTTCTTTGGTAGGTATCTGGGAATAGAATGGCTGAAGCAAATGACAGGTGTATTTTAAATTTTTAAGAAACTCCTAAATTGTTTTCCAAAGTGGTCGTACCATTTTACATTCCTACTGCAGTAGATGAGAAATCCAGTTTTTGACATTCTTTTTTTTCTTTTTTAATGTTTATTTAATTTTGAGAGAGAGAGTGACAGAGCAGGAGTGGGGGAGGAGCAGAGAGAGAGAGGGGACACAGAATCTGAAATAGGCTCCGGGCTCTGAGCTGTGAGCACAGAGCCCAGTATGGGGCTTGAACCCACGAACCATGAGATCATGACCTGAGCCGAAGTCGGCCTCTTGACTGACTGAGCCACCCAGGTGCCCCAGTTTTTGACATTCTTGTCAACACTTGTTATGATCAGTCTTCTTAATTTTAGACATTCTAATAGGTGTGTGGTGGTGTCTTATTTTTTAAAATTTATTTTATTTTTATTTTATTTTTTTTTTCATTTTTTATTTATTTATTTTTATTTATTTTTTTATTTATTTTTTTATTTTTTTTTATTTTATTATTATTTTTTTTAACTTTATAGTTTATTGTCAGGTTAGTTTCCATATAACACCCAGTGCTCTTCCCCACAAGTGACCTCCACCAAGACCATCACCCCGCTTTACCTTTTCCCCTTCCCCTTCCCCCCTCAGTTTGTTTTCAGGATTCAAGAGTCTCTCGTGTTTTTTCTCCCTCCCTCTCCCTAACTCTTTT
>JAQQST010002390.1:0-10141 GCA_028646485.1 Cryptoprocta ferox
TTTAAAAAAATTATTTATTTATCTTAAGAGAGAGAGAGAGAATTTGTGGGAGCAACAGAGAAAGAAAGATGGGGGAGAGAGAGAAAAACCCATGCAGGCTCTGCACTGCCAGAGCAGAGCCTGACCCAGGACTCAAACTCACCAACTGTGAGATCATGACCTGAGCCAAAATCAAGAGTTGGATTGCTTAACTGACTGAGCCACCCACGTGCCCCCAGTATTTTTTTTGTCTGATATAATCTATTATGATATATTTTATTATCTTTTTATGACAGCCTGTGATAATGTATTCTATAGTTGTTTTCAACGAAATAATGTATTTTCCTATTACACTTCATATTCCCATTATATTTTATTTATTTATTTATTTATTTATTTATTTATTTATTGTAAACTCTAAACCCAATGCAGGGATAGATTCACCTCCTGGATTTCAAGAGTTGCATGCTCCACCATCTGAGCCAGCAAAGTACTCCTAATCCCCTTAATTTTTTTAAATTTTTAATGGTTTAATTCATTTTTGAGAGAGAGAGAGACAAAGCATGAGCAGGGGAGGGGCAGAGAGAGAGGGAGACACAGAATCCGAAGCAGGCTCCAAGCTTTGAGCTCTCAGCACAGAGCCCGATGTGGGGCTCAAACCCACGAACAGTGAGATCATGACCTGAGCCAAAGTTGGACGCTTAACCGGCTGTGCCACCCAGGCACCCCTGAATTTTCTTTTTGATTACATGATCACTTTTTCCAAGTAGAAATGGAATCTGCATTTCATGTATATATAAGCATGTCGGGTCTAGTGGAGAAGGTTTTAAAAAATGTATCGCCTTATTCTCATTCACATTGGCACTAAGTTACTAGTAGAAGGGCATGCACGCATAGTTTGAACAAAAGGTAAAAGCGGAGATAGACAGCGGCTGCATTGCCCATGGGGGGGTCCAGAGATGTCCGGAGTTGAGTGGTTTCATTTTCTATCCCGCACAGGGCAACAGAGTCCCTGGGATTGACCAACCCTGATGGACCCCAACAGGCTTTCAATGGAACAGGGGAAAGCATTCTTAAAGCAGCTTGGGATTCCACAGAGAGATGTAAGTGTGGGAGAGGTTGGGCAGGCGACATGTGAAGGAAGGAGGTGGCAGCTTCTCCTCCTATGACCATGGCCATGGGTGAAACCGTGATTAGCAATGTGGCTATTTGCCGGCTGGCCAATTACAGGGATGTGCAGTGATCAGAGGGCAGGGTATAGGCCATCAGTTCCCGCCTGGGGACCGCCAGCATTCCCGAAGCACACGGCTTCCCTGTGTGGAGGTCATGGGCAAAGTCACTGTTTAATTGGAGGAAAGAGCCTTTACTGTCTGAGTAGCATTGCCTTAAAGAACTCACAGAATCGGGAGTTGGTTTATTATCTTCTAGTATCTCAAGGCTTCCTCCTCCGTGCAGAACTCTGATTGAATCCTGATTCTCTTTTCTGTCAGATTGACTCCATGACAGAGAAGTGGGTCGTTGATGCTGCCGTGGAGGTTCTGCTACGGTTCCCACTGATGCCAGGAGAGGATCCAAGTGCCCGCTGTGTCTCGAATAAGAAATGCCAGTCTTCAGTGAACCGCCTCATGGCCTCACAAAGACACGAGGACCAAGAGGAGAGGTGGGGCAAATGTCAGGAGTAATGTGGGCAGAGCCTGGGGGACCCCCTCCGGGGCGCAGGTGTGGGCAGTAGGCCTGCTCAGACATGGGGGGAGGGGCTTGTGACTGGTGGCCCTCACCCTCACACAGGCTTTTTGTGAGCTGCCTGGTGTGAATTTGCGTGGATGTGAGCTTGCACAGGCATCCTCAGGTCGCGTGTCCGTGTGTGGCTTTGTACATGCCTCTGTTGAGAACTGGCATGTAGTTACAGGAGTTACATATGACATTTCATGGGTGTTCATTAGTGTCACATCAAATCTCCGTGAGCCTTTGTCAGGGGAAATGGCAGGTTTACTCAGGAAGATGTTGTTTTATGAAAATTGTGAGTTTTCTGGAAATACGTAGGGGAAAAAAGTTGACAGTGTTGGACTGCTCATTGGTTTTGATCGATAGGGGTAGATGCTTTAAGCTTGGAGGAAGCGCTGGACAAAAACCCAGAACACAGACCTGAGTGACACTGAGGTTTTTGGGGAGGACCTGTACAGATGCTCATGGCTGCCAGTCTCATTTCACCATGTTTATACCCAGTGGCCTTTTCTCAGGCAGTGTCCTATTCTGCAAGTGAGTAAAGATGGAAAACAGATCACGAAGTGGCACAGAATGGGACCTCAGTTCCTGAGAGGACCACATCACTGTGGGTGTCACTCAGTGATCAGCGCATGCAGAGAGGTAAGACTATGAGAGACCTTTGTCTCTGTGTCTACTCATGCTTCTTTCGTCCTTTGCCTGTGAGTAGGAAATCCAACAATCAGGTCCTGAGGGAGAACGCCCAGAGTGCCACGGACATGACGTATTACGCACCCCAGCGGCCCCCAAGACACCCCATGGCTCAGAACGTGAAGAAGCTACAGAAGGGACCAGTGGGGCAGAGGAATCCACCACCAGCAGAGGAGAGTACCAGGGTAAGTGGAGGCTTGGATCTTTCCAGAACCGGAAGATGTGCATGAACCCCAAAGAGTGGGTTTAAACAGAAACCTGTGTGTGTGTGTAACTCAGGGATTCTTATCCAAGGCTGGCCAGGTTTGCAAAGGCCTCACCTGGCCGACTGGCGCATTCGGATTCTCTGAGGAGCAACCTTGTTCCCTATTTAGCGTCACGTTCAGCTTGCTGTCCGTGCAGCACCCAAGTCCGGTTCATAGTCATCACCTTTAGACGTGAAGTTCCTTCCTCTCGGATCACTTTCTGTGACATGGGCCCTGGGCAGGACCATAACCTCTTGGATTTCCTGGCCACGGGCCCTGGGTCTAGGTCCTCCCCCCACTAAACCGATCTCCAACTCCAAGTATCTGTCCTTATGTTAACCTTTCATTTCTGCCCCGATTCCTGTGGGCTCACGGAGTACCCTGTCCCTCCATCCACAGGTGAAGTGCAAGAACTGCGGAGGCTTTGGGCACGTGGCCAGCAGCAGAAGGTGCCCCATGAAGCGCTGGGGTAGGGCCCTTGTCCCCCAGCCCTTGGGCTCCAATAAGAATGAAAACCTGGAACACAGGAGGCCTCAGGACTTCCAGACCCCAGAGTCCTTCCACAAGACTGACAGCGGGAGGGAACCCGGACAGAGGTGAGGAACCGCAGGGTCAGAATGGTTGGGGCAATGGAGCCCCTCCCTCTGCTCGCCCTGTGCAGCTGTGTCAGGCACGGACAGGGGAACTGGAGGGAAGTAGGCAAGCGGTGCCCGGGGTTGACCTCAGAGCTCACTCGAGTCCTAGGGATTTCTAAGGAGTCGGACCAGGAATATCTATCTTGGGGGTGTTGCACATGGCAGAGGCTCAGGTGGGTCTAAGTGAGAGTATGTAATGCTGAAGCCACGGCGGGAAGGATGCTTCCTGGAAGCGGGGGCTGCGCTGCGGTCAGGGAAGGAGCTGCCTTTGCAACATCCACAGGGGCTTCGGGGCCTCCCTCTCCCCTAAACAAGGCTCCAGGAGTGTTCTTCGTTCCCAGTCGGTGGTGTCGACGGGAAGATCCAGGGCATGCAGACAGTTCCCGTGATGTGTTCTGCAGGCAAGAAGAGCAGAAAAAGAAAGCTGCGCCCCAGAAATTCCCCGGGACCCCCCGGCCGAAGCCGCAGAGCGCCTGGGGTGAACCCGAGGACTCGGGTCCCCACCTGAGGGTGAGTCTTGCTCCTGCTTCTCTGCTCTGTGTCTCCATCTGTGATTTGCTCAGCTGTGCAGGGTCATGGTCACTCCCCGGCGGGACTATAGGAGAAGCACAGGCGTCCTGCATACTCTTCGAATCCCAGTTTCTTCATTTAAATATGTATGTTTTTTTCTATTTTGTGCAAATGAGCCAGCAAACCTTGGTGGGGGCATTTCTGTGCACAGGTGAAGAGTTCTATCGGATGCCTTCTGTGATCCTATATCAAGACGAGGCCTTTTTTATTTCTTTAATAATTTTATTCAAACTTCGTATTTATTTATTTATTCATTTACTCATTTATTCATTCATTTATTTATTTATTTTGAGAGAGAAAGAGAGAGCGAGCACGAGTGGGAAAGGTGCAGAGAGAGAGAGCAAGAGGCAGAGAATCCCAAGCAGGTTCCACACCACCAGAGCAGAGCCCGACACCAGGCTGAGACCCACGAACCGTGAGATCATGACCTGAGCTGAAGGCAGACACTTGACCCACTGAGCCACCCAGGCTCCCAAGACGAGGCTTCTTTTAAACTTTTGTAAATACCCAAATTACCCTTCAAAGGGATGTTGCCATTTATACTCTGCTCATTGTGTGTTCCCTCGGTCTTAACAACAAAGACAAGGGAAGTTTCGATTGTCATATCTGATAGGCAGCAAAACCCAGATGGGTCTTGTAATTATTTCCTCCCGGCCACCTCCGGGGAGCCGATCTCTGCAAATGTGCAGTGACCATGGGCACATCGTTTTCGGTGACAGTTGGTGTTGCATGTGCTGTCTGTTTAAATTGGTTTGCTCCTAGGGAGCCTCGGTGGCTCAGTCGGTTAGGTGTCCGACTTCAGCTCAGGTCATGGTCTCACAGTTCATGAGTTTGAGCCCTGCGTCAGGCTCTGTGCTGACAGCTCAGAACCTGGAGCTGCTTCGGATTCTGTGTCTCCCTCGGTCTCTTTGCCCCTCCCCCACTTGTGCTCGGTCTCTCTCTCTCTCAAAAAGCAGTAAACATAAAAAATTTTAAAAAGAAATTGGTTTGCCCCTTTTTTTCGTTCTAACGTGGAAAGAATCCTAACGCGTCCTGACTGCTGAGGTGTCTAACATGAGGTTTCTTCTCCCACAGCGCCCCACCAGGCCATTGCCCGTCCAAACCAACAAGAGGCCATCTGTCCTGGGCCCTGTCCCAACAGGCCAGCCACCTGTCAGGACAGCTGACATGCGGTCGTCCTGCCCTACACGGCCCCACAGTAAAGCCCCTGAAGTGCGTGCTCGTGAACCAGCCCGAAGCTGCGGGGCGGACTTGCCGTGCGGAGATCCAAAGAGCTCCTGCCGGGACCGGCCTCTCATCCCCAAGGCGACAGCCGGCTGGCCTGAGCTTTCCTCCCATGATGCTCCCCCGTCGGCCGGGAAGACACTGGCCCTGCGTCCTGGGTGTCACCCCCAGACACAAGCCAAGCGTCCCCGTGTGGACTCAGAGCCCCGCCCACAGCCTGCCACGGGAACACGTGGCCAGAGCTCCGAGGTCAGCATCCAGGCACAGGGGACGAGGTCTCCCCAGGTCCCCAGGCAGACTTGCCATAACCCTCCAAAGAAAGCAAGATTCAACCTCTTCTAACCCCCCAGGTGGGTCTCAGTGATCTGCTCCGGGGACTGTCCTGGTCTCAGCTTCCCCCCAGTATCCAAAAAGATACCCCAAGTGACCGGAAAGATACCAGTCCTGATGCCCAGCCTTGACCCCCAGGCTCCACCCGACACCCCGTTCAGACCTGTGCTGTCCTCTAACCCCACCAGCCAGGCGTGTCCCAGGCCAGCAGGGGCGAGGACTGGACGTGAGATGGGACAGAACTGGCAGAGCTCCAGGTTTTCCACTGTTCCCATCTCCTTGGGGACAAGTCTACACCCTCGGGTCAGAGCCCTCCCATCTCAGAGGCCTCAGAGAGACAGGTTCCCAGTGTCCCAGTGAGAGGACCTTCTGGTCTCTTCCCCCACTGAGGAGAATGACTGAGTGTGGCCAGTGTCTCGCACTGGAAGTGGCTGAAAGGTGGGAAAGAAGCACGAACAGCTGTGTCCTATGAGTCAGTATTTCTGCAGGTGGTGCCTCTGCCCCTGCTGGGGCTCCAGGTGACACCGGGGGTCAGCAGACAGATGCGGCCTTTACATTTTGTACGTTTAAGTCATACTGGGAATGGAGCGTATGAAATTGTCTCGAGTAGTCCTTCTAAATCAGATATTATTTAAGAAAGGAAGTCAACATGGGGGAGTCATGTTACACCCTAGCCTCAGTAGAGAACTATGAAATTCATCTGTGTGGGTGGGTACATGTCTAATATTTGGGTAACCGGGGAAATGGCGTCTCTGGGATGCGGGAGAAGCGCTGGATCCCTGGGCCAGTGCCCTCTCCTGGCGTTCGAGGTTTTGACCTTGAGGGAGTTTTCACTGGAAATTCTTGTTGCCTTGGGTTAAGGGGAATATTCTTTTAACCTTGTACATTTTGTTATTAAAAATGGTTGCAATGTTATGTTTGACTATTGTCTTTCAATATGAATAAAATTCTCTGAGATGGAACGTGTGTTACAGCTTTCTTACTGTTTCTTCTCACTTCAGGTCAGTTTCTTTTTCTTCATCCAATTTTACCCGAGTAGAGAGGACCTTGGTACATACAGTCTAATCCAAGGACCTGTAACTTGTAAGATATACAAACTCTCGGGCACCAGCTAGTCCTACTGACCCAGGACCTGGGGTGGCTCAGTAACAGTTTCAGGTGTTTCAAATGAAGGTTGAAGTGTGAAAATTGGGCTGGTTCTTAATTTGCATATTAGAATCACCTGGTAAGTTTTAACTACCATCGTGACTGGTTCCTACCCCTGGGGATATTCATTTGTTGGGTTTGATTTAAAACGTGGCGTGAGGTAGTAGAAAATACATACAGGGGTGCCTGGTGGCTCAGTTAAGTGACTCTCGATTTCGGCTCAGGTCATGACCCCCAGTTTGTGGGTTCGAACCCCACATTGGGCTTTGCACTGAGAACGTCGTTCCTGCTTGGGATTCTCTCCCTCCCTCGCTCTCGGCCCCTCCCCCACTCACAACACCCTCTCATTATCTCTTTCAAGATAAATAAACAATCAAACTTAAAATACATATATTGGTCTCTGTCCCAGGTTCCTGACACAGGGCTCCTAAAATCCCTGGAACAACCCTGCAAGTGATAAGAGCATTAGGAGCATTTCTTGTGCTAATCAGGTGACTCTGGGTGGACTCCTGGATGGGGCTGGTCTCCACAAAGAGCAAGCCACCACCTTCCTTCAGCCCCACCCCCGTTCCCTCCTCCAAAAGGGGGGGTGCTGGAAATGGAGTTAATCATCCATCTTGCCCACCTGAGGAAGCCTCCACACAATCCCAAAGGCAGGGCGTTTGGACGCCTTCCAGGCTGATCAACACATTCGTATCAGGACGACGACACACCCCAGCTCTTTGTGAGAGTGAAAATGTAAGTGTTTCCCTCAGGTCTGTGAGCTGCTGTGGTAAATTAATCAGACTCAAGGGGGGGTTGTTGGAACCTCTGGTCTGTAGCCGGTCACTCAGAAGCGCCCGTGACAACAGGCGTCTGAAGTGTGTGTGGGGGAGGGAGGGGGTCTCTTGGGACTGAGCTCTCCCCTGGGACCTGATGCTGTCTGGGGTAGACGTAGACGGTGGCAGAACTGAGCTGAATTCTGGGGACACCCAGCTGGTGTCGGAGGCTGGCTTGTTGGCCTGGGGATACCACCCATACGTGAGGCCTACAAGTACCACAAGTGAAGTGCTCTGCGTGACAGTAAAGGAGATGCAGGAGATAGCGACTGTTTCCTTATGTGCGTGGATGTTGGGTGTCAAACCCTCTGGTTATTTGCAACCTGCAGCTAAGGTCAGGAAGCTGGAGGGAGAGCAAAGATAACACGTCATTTACCTGTTTTCTCCTTGAATTTTGGGGAAATTCTGTCCTGAATCAAGAAGAGCAAGTAGCTCTTGTCAACCTAAAACTGCCAGGAGGCAATAGTTAAGCAAAAGCGTTTATCTAGGATCAAAGAATTGCAAATTCTTTGCCACCAAATTGGGTGGCAACCCACATAGTGTCTCATGAGGGAGCAGAAGTCAGGGACTTTTAAAGACAAAACGGGGGCTCCTGGGTGGCTCAGTCAGTTAAGTGTCTGACTTTGGCTCAGGTCATGATCTCAAGGTTTATGAGTTCGAGCCCCACGTAGGCTCTGGTCTGACAGCTCAAAGTTTGGAGCCTGTTTCAGATCCTGTGTCTCTTTTTCTCTCTCTCTGCCCCTCCCACACTCACACTCTGTCTCTGTCTCAAAAATAAATAAATGAAAAATTTTTAATAAAGACCAAAGGGAATGCATGAATACGTTGCTTACAAAGAAGTTGATTGGTGTTGGCGGCAAAAACCTAATCCTGACTGAACATAAGTGGTTGCTAAAGCTCTTACTAAGCAAAAGTCAGTTACTGTAGGAACTCGAAGACCTGTTCACGCACAGTCCTGGAGACGGGTGTTGGTTGGGCTCATTCAAAGTTCATGCTTCCGCCTGGTGAGGATGGGCATAAGACCCACCTCCTGAATGGTCTCCCGGCTCCATGTAAAACCCCTGGACATCAGGGGTGCCGTGTCATTTCGACTTTCACATTCTCGGCAGAGTGGGATATCCCTGGGGGGAGCAACCCAGATGTCCCCTTTTTCCCTGTGAGATTGTGTGTCAGGAGAGCTCCTCTGTCTTGCTAGGACTCTATCCCCAACAGGCAATGTGACAGGACTGTCCAGGCTGCCCCCTCGTCGAGGGCCCCAAACCCATGAAAAGACAGGGCAAGATCAAAAGACTCTACATCAGTACTGGTTCCTCAGCTTGGGGCTACCCAGGTTGCTGCAATGGCGTTTCTTGGAAACCGAAATCACCCTCCCAGGATGCCCACCACGGACTGCAGAATAACAACATGATACACCTAAGCTTCCAAGTCTCCGTGAGTCCCCAAGCTCCTCTGTCCCGGGCCTGCTCAGCATGTTGGAGAAAGCTAAGAGCAGTTGGAAACGTGAGCCCTACTATCACCAGTGATGCTTTGATAAATGGGAAATTCAGGATCCACAAAAAAATCTCATGACGTTGACCCAGCAACCTGTGATTAGTGTTAGTGATTAGTGTTAGTGGCCTGGGGGTGTTTGAGGCAGGTAAATACTAATAAACACTCTCGGGGAAATCTCCACGCAAAGACCCACCTGGGATGCATTTTGTGTTCCTGGTGTAATTTCCAGCTTTAGATACTCTTTCCCTCTATTACCCAGCTGCTCAATTGGACCAACCTGGGGGTGAATACGTTTGAAAGAAGACCTTAGTCCCCCTTTTCTTTATTTAAAAAATTTTATTTCTACATGTAACTATTCCATTTTATGAATTTATTTTTTTCCTCTCCTGCCAAAAACTTGTGGGTCTTACTACATCCACACATGCTCAAACTTAAAAAAAAAAAAGATTTTAGATTAATGAAAATAAGTGCTTTCATTTTCCTTTTTTTAAAATTTATATTCAAGTTAGTTACCATACACTGTAGTCTTAGGTTCAGGAGTGGAACGCAGTGATTCATCTCTAACACAAGACACCCACGGCTCATCACGAATTGTGCCCTCCTTAATGCTTATCACCCATTTAACCCAGTCCTCCACCCATCCCCTATCCAGCAAGCCTCAGTTTGGTCTCTGTATTGAAGAGTCTCTTATGGTTTGTCTCCCTCTCTGTTTTTGTGTTCCTTTTCCTTCCCATCTCCTATGTTCATCTGTTGAATTTCTCAAATTCAACATCTGAGTGAAATCACATGATACCTGTCTTTCCGTGGCTTTTTTTGCTTAGCATAATACATTCTAGTTCCATCCACGTTGTTGCAAATGGCAAAAATTCGTTCTTTTTCATCACCAAGTAGTATTCCATTGTGTGTGTGTGTGTTGTGTGTGTATCTCACATCTTCTTTATCCATTTGTCAGCTTTATCCATTTGTCAGCTTTATCCATTCTGGGCTCTTTCTGGACCTTGGCTAGTGTTGATAGTGCTGCTATAAACATTGGGGTGCATGTGCCCCTTCGAATCAGCATTTTGTATCCCTTTGGATAAATTCCTTTTAGTGCAATTGCTGGGTTGTAGGGTAGTTCTATTTTTAATTTTTTGAGGAACTTCCATGCTGTTTTACAGAGTGACTGCACCAGTTTGCGTTTCTACCAACAGTGCAACCCCTTTCCCCACATCCTTGCCAACATCTTTTATTTCCTGAGTTGTCAATTGTAGCCATTCTGACTGGTGTGAGCTGGTATTTCATTGTGGTT
>JAQQST010002391.1:0-10141 GCA_028646485.1 Cryptoprocta ferox
TCTACAAGGAACTCACCAAACTCCACACCCCAAAAATGAATAATCCAGTGAAGAAATGGGCAGAAGACATGAAGAGACACTTCTCCAAAGAGGACATCCAGATGGCCAACAAACACATGAAACGATGCTCAGCATCACTCATCATCAGGGAAATACAAATCAAAACCACACTGAGATACCACCTCACGCCAGTCAGAGTGGCTAAAATGAACAAGTCAAGAGACTATAGATGCTGGCGAGGATGTGGAGAAACGGGCACCCTCCTACACTGTTGGTGGGAATGTAAACTGGCACAGCCACTATGGAAAACAGTGTGGAGGTTCCTCAAAAAACTATCAATAGAACTCCCCTATGACCCAGAAATAGCACTGCTGGGGATTTACCCAAGGGATACAGGGGCCCATGTACCCCATTGTTCATATTAGCACTTTCAACAATAGCCAAATTATGGAAAGAGCCTAAATGTCCATCAACTGATGAATGGATCAAGAAGATGTGGTTTATCCATACAATGGAATACTACATGGCAATGAGAAAGAATGAGATCTGGCCATTCGTAGCAAAGTGGATGGACCTCGAGGGTGTCATGCTAAGCGAAATAAGTCAGGCAGAGAAGTACAGATACCAAATGTTTTCACTCATAGGTCTAATAGGAGAAACCTAACAGAGGACCATGGGGAGGGGAAAGATGAAAAAGAGTTAGGGAGACAGAGGGAGACAAATTGAATACTGAAAACAAACTGAGGGCAGAAGGGGGAGTGGGAAAAGGGAAGGGGTTGATGGTCATGGTGGAGGACACTTGTGGGGAAGAGCACTGAGTGTTATATGAAAACCAACTTGACAATAAACTATAAATTAAAAAAAAAAAAGAAACCACACTGGAAAAAAATAAAATGAGGTCATTTAAATAAATAAATGAATAAATAAATAAATAAATAATAAATAAATAAATTTAAATAATAAGAATAAAACTATATTAGAATATTACCCTGCACATCTTTCATAAACTTCTGTCTGACAAAAATGTAAACAAGGGATATCACACGGTTCCTTCTTTCTTCTAACACAAATAAATATAATGGAATCATTTCTTTATATATCAGACTCAAAATTTATTATCAATAAAAAGCTCTTTAGAGACTATTGGATTATATAGATCTATTTGTAGCTGCACAAGATGTAATATTGTATGTACATTTTTAATCATTTTTATTAATTATTGTTCTGCTCTTACCCACCAGGATTCTAGGTGACATCTCCTGCTTCTAGAAGTACCAATGTAGCCATTCTAATATGCTACTTCTAATTTCACATGGAGGGGAATCAGATGCTGTGGGTCAAGTGTCCCAGGCTAGGACAGTTCCATGGGCAGGGAGTTTACTGAGGAGTGCAGTTGAATCAAAGTGTGTGGGAGAGTGAAGGCATTGATGCAACAGAGCCAGAAGAAGGGAGTGAGCACAGTCACATCAAGGGCCATGGTGGGAGCAGCACGGATTTCAGTTAACCCCATTTGGGTGGAGGGTGCTGGGCATCAATACTCTCTCATCTACCATGCATCAGATGCTGCCTGACCCTGAGCAAGGCACTCCAGCTATGAGCAGAGGGCTAGCTGAGCTCTGTCAGCATCCAGCAGAGTTTGAGCATTGGTCCTTCAGAGGTCTGCCAACACACCGCGGCATCCCCCTTACCAGAATCCCGATTCTACAGATGGAGCATAGCATGGGAGTTGGGGGTAAAGTGCATCAATATCCATGTATGGCTTTGGAATTTTGTGGAAGACTTTTTGTCCTGCTTGGAGTTTGGATTCATCCATATCCTAGGTCTTAGCTGTGTGTTTGGATAATTGATGTTCAGCATATAGGATAACATAATAAATGAGATATTATTCCACTATCTGGACTTCAAATTAATGAGACATTGCTTTTTTATCTATATGCTAATATAATTTGTATTTTAGGTCATGTGAGTGAAAATGCTGATTAATTGGGCTGCTTCATTCATTCACGGAGAAATCTACTTTTTTAGGTGTTCCTAAATCTAGCCTGTGATCCCACACGTTCCTAGGTGCCTATAAAATCTCACCTCTAAGTTTTGTGTTGTTTGGTGCCATGTGGCCTTTCTGGCTCCTACTACAATCACTGGACCTGGGGAGAATCTTTTCCTTAGGAATTCCCCATGGGGCTTGTCCTGGCCACCATATCTTCTTCCACATCAACCCAGCCCAACAGGTTCAGCTCAATCCCAGCTTGTCCCTGGAGAAAGTCAAGGAAGAAAGAAAAGAGAGTGCTATGAGAACACTATCAAGGTATTGGTGAGTGGAGGACATGGTGGCGGTACTTACACCCACCCAGTCATGTCCCCCATGATGAGGAGTTGGGCACTAGACTTGGTCCTGGCCTCTCCTAATCAGAGTGATGGTCTCAACAACTGCAAATTTACCGTGAACTGTGTGTTCCAGTAAAGACCTCACATGGCAGTTACAAAATCTTCTTAATAACTGCAATTATCCCAATTTTACAAATGAGGACTTGTCTGGGATCCCAGATATAACAAGCAATAGAATGAGAATTAGCTGCCAGGTTAGGCTTCTTTCAAAGCTTGGGGTCACCAGCCTTTTGTTCTGCTGTCTCTTGACCCTCTCCTCTCTTCTCTCTCTATAACACACACACACACACACACACACACACACACACACACACACACACAGAGCATATTCTATCCAGTGCCGCGCTAAAGTAAGTTTTGAAAGGCAAATGTGGGATTTATGCATCAAAAACCTAAATTTTATTTTAGATTTAATACTTATCTTTAAATATACATCAGAAAATTTTGTTATCTACCCACAGAACTGTTTTTTAAAGTAATGATTATATAAGAAAAATAACAATGCTCTCCATATAAGTTTGGGAAATGATGATAGGAAAAAAAAGAAAGATCATTATCACTATAATTCTATTACCTAGAAGGTTTTGCCAGTTTATTACATTTCACTTAGTGTATTGTCTTTTCGTCCTGTGCAGACATGTTTTGCCATAATTGGGATCCTTAGGTCCACAGAGTTTTGATTACTAATTTGTTTCACTTTATATTATACCAGGACCCTTTTCCCTGTCATTAAATATTTCTTGAAGTCTATTTTTAATGGCTATAAACTGCTCCTTTGTATGAATCTACTATAACTTATTTGGTATTTACCAATGGTGCATATTTTAGCTGTTCATAGTTTTTGCTAGCATGTAAATACCTATGTTGGGTTACAAGTTTTTAATCACATTTCTGATTCTCTCCTAATGATACATTCCTAGTAGTAGACTGGAGGGGTCCATGTGCATGGCCATGTTTAAGGGTCTTTCTATGCTTTGTCAATGACAGTATGCACACAGATGACATGTAAACTCATGTTTCATACAAGATTCCAATAACTTGCACTGTCCATATAGCCCCCAACATTCACCTTTGCTACAGCATCAACATATGAACATGGAGAATACATAATATGGGCTATGAAAAGATACTAGAGAATCAGGTACAATCTTCAGTTAATGAAGCAAAGACAAAATGCATTTTTTAAGCTGCTGAAAGCAAATATGTTTTACCGTTGTTTTAACCAACTCTCTTGACACCACACTCAGGAAATTTCTATCTTCCTAGAAAATAAAACATAGGCATAAGACTCCTGAAAATTATCTTCTGGTTTTGCAGCTAAGGAAGTAGTATGCAAAATCTTTCAGAAAGGACAAGAGCGATGCTTCCCATGCATAACATTTTTAATTAACTTTTATTTTGGAACAAGAAAGCACACAATTATAGTTCACATCCTTATGGCATTGTGACACAGAATCCATCTCACAATTGATTATAAGTAAGATGATGAACATCAAGTAAGTAAATCTTTTCCGAATATAGAGTGGTTTTTTCTTACTCACCAAACAGAAAAACCACATGGGAGAGTTTGTATTAATGTCAACAGCAGAGCGTAAGCGACAATTCTTGAAGTTTGCTTGAATATTTCAAGTATTCAATTGGCTACTTTGAATATACAAGGAGAGGAGAAGTTACTGCATTGTGTCTTGGAAACACCAGCAAGTTGAGCTTCGGACACAACCAGGAATCTTATTTTGGGTGTCCTCACTTCTTGAGGCCAGCCATTCTATTTACACCCAAATGCTTTCATCAGTGCTCTCCCCTTTGTTTTGTTAACTCTGCCTTTGTGAAGTATGGACTTTGAGTCAGCCCCTCCGAGTCAAGGGATCGACTTTCAAATTGTAAAAGGAGGTTAATAGCACAATCCCTTCCTTTTCTGATCCTTTTTCAAAGACAACCATCCCTTGGATTTTAAAGTTATTACTCCTATTCTTTATAACTTTGACTCCTTTAAAATATGTAGTTCACTTGTGAATGTTTTTGAACTTTACATAATTAGATTTAATCTTGTTTTATTTGCTATTAAGTTTTCTTAATTCTCATATTAATCCTTTATCAGGTATGTGTGCTGTAAAAATGTCATTTCTGTCTCTCTTCTTTTCATTGATGTGATCTAGTGCTTCTTTAAAGGGCTGACTCATACTCAGTTTCTTCCAGAAATTCTACCTTGACTACCTGGTATGAATGAAAATATCCTTGGTACTGAGTGAGGGTGGTCCAGGGTTGGAGGGCCAGATACCAGATTCTACATTAGGAATGCAGGGCAAAAAAAAAAAAAAAAGGAATACAGGGCAGGTGCTGTAGATGTTTTCAACATATGTATGTTTTAACGTGTGTGTGTGTGTGTGTGGTATAAAAATGTATATATGTATGTGTGTATATATGCAGTCTGTATGTGCATGTTTATATATGTATATTATATGTAAACATATATGTACATATAATATACATATATATGGGCTTTGGATCAGCCTCTTTGATTACATATATAATATATATTATATATATGATTCCATATATGATATGATACTGCACATATGATATATATGATGTATATGTAAATCTGTACAAACACACACAAGATGCATATTTGTATAGTGTATATATATACACATACACGCAGATTGACTGCATATATATGTAAATGTGTATCTATATGTATGTTTGTGCATATCTATCTATCTATCTATCATATATATCATGATGAGTGAGAGAGAGAGTAATAAAGTTTGGAATATTTGCTCACCCAACAATTCAGGAACACTAGCAATTATTCGTGCCACATTTCAAAGGAGAGAGAAATACACAGGCTTGTCTTAAAGCCCATTTCTGGCACATGCTGCTATTCCCTGGGACAGCTCACAGGACCTGGACTTGGACATGTATATGGAACTGTTTAGTCTTTGGTCTTATTCCTGACTTACTCCAGAATTCTGGGAATGTAATGAAAGAAAAAGAGCAATGAAATCCTTGTTTTGTTCCATGGGATGTTGGTTTGTTTGCTAATATGAGGGGATCTCCATGTTGAGGGATGTGTGTGACTCATCCCAGAGCTCTGTGAAAAAAATATACAAGGCTTCAAGTATAGCTGTGGTCTTGAGCCCCCCGGGCAGGTAAGATTTTCTAGATTTGAGAGTTTATGGTTGAGACATATTCATTGCCTTGTATGCACTAATGCTGTTTTTATTTTAAGAAAAGTACATGAATGTATGGACTGTAATCATTTCATGAATTCAGTCTTGGTTCATAAATTCATTCAGTTCAGAATATGTAAAGCCAGTATGTGTTAGAAGGAAATATTTTGAAAACTGTTTGATATTTTATTCCACACTTGCCTAACTCCCACAAATAATTTGTTTAAGAATTATAACATAGCCCGAAAACTCCCAACAATAAAATGCTTTCAAAATGTAGGCTAGTAACATGAGTTATTACAGCACTGAGAGCAGTGAATTAAAATGTACTTTATTCTTGTTATTAAGGGTTTGGACTACGAAGGACATGTTACAAAGGGTTAAGCAAATTAAAAATACAGTTAATTTGATAGATCATTTGCTGTGTAGTGGATCTGAATTTTGACAAGGCTCAAAAATAACCAGGTAGCTTTCAGACAGGCTGCAGGTTGGACAGGTTTGCATTTCCCTTGTCAAGGGAGGAAGCCTGGAAGCTTCTGCATTCCAAATGGACTCAGAGCTAGCCTTTAGGGGACATCATGTGCCAGGTATTGGATTACATGGATCTTCTCAGGGCACTGTGTCCCAGGAGTCATGCCCTGACACTCAGATGTAGAACTGAGAAGGAGAGAGTTTCAATTACTTGTATCCTGAGTTGAGAGACCTAAAGCCACCTAGATCTCCATGAGAAGCGTTCACAAGTCCCAAGTTTAGTCCTACCAGGATGCATGGGCAAGTGGCCAGGGCAGCAAGGAATGTCACTCAATGAGGTGATTCATCTGAATGAACTGAGGCAGAAACTTAGTCACCCCAGCTGCTGGGTTCTTCTTTCTCTTCTATTCTTTTGCTCCAAACTGCTCAGCCAAAGCACAGCATTACTTTTTCATGCATGACATCTCAAAAGCTCTGCATTTATTCGGGGGTTGACTGGCAACAAATATAAATGATTGGAAAAATAGCCTGTGATGATATTTTTCTCCCTGTAAATTCCATCTGTTACTTTTCAAATACTCTGGAGGCTAAAATGTGATTTGAGCCATTTCTCTCTCTTACTCTCTTTCTCTTTGAAGTTGACAAAGCCATGCTGTTCTTGTGAGCTCACTGGCTAATCACGTTTCTTTTGACTTGATTGCTTCTCAACCAAAAATTACAGAACTTTGTAAACTAAAAAGGAAAAATTTACAAGAACAAAATTATGTTCAGGTCAAGCTACATAAAAAAGCTCATTATCAATACAGAAGAGATAGGTTGCCACCAAAAAAACAAAAACAAAAGCAAAAGCAAAAGCAAAAACAACTCCCCTCCCCCCAAAAAGCAAGAATATTCTCCAAAATGAGATATAAATTCTAACTGAACTAAATGGATAGCCAACTTGGCCAACTTAAAAACACACCCATCATATTTAGTGTCTTTGGCATGATGATGATATGTAGGACTACAGATATTCCTTAAATCATCAGTATACATCATCTAAATATTAGGAAAAGTTCACCTGCCTCCTCGGACAGGTATGGATGTGGCCTGTCAGCTGTGGCCTCTTATACAGGCAGTGGGCCAGAGGTATGCAGACTGACGGTAAATGATGACCCAGCTCCAGGGGTTCCTGGAGGAAGGACAGGGTCTTGGTTCTTGGGAGAGGCTGATGACTCCAATCATAATTCTCCACAATGTGCTTATCCATCAGCAACCTTTCTTGGGATCCTCATTGGCACACAGCTGCAAGCTGACAGAGTGCTGGCTGAACAGCAACTTGATAGACATACCCTTAGCTCTGTTCTAAAAAGAAACTTCTGTGGGGCACCTGGGTAGCTTTGTCTGTTGAGCGTCCTACATCGGTTCAGGTCATGATCTCACAGTTTTGTGAGTTCAAGCCCTGCATTAGGTATGCTGCTGTCAGCGCAGAGCCTGCTTCAGATCCTCTGTTCCTCTCTCTCTCTTTCTCTCTCTCTCTCTCTCTCTCTCTCCCTCCCACACTCCCACTCATGCTGTCTCAAAAATAAATAAAACATTTAAAATTTTTAAAAAGTAAAAAACAAAATAAAAAGAAACTTCTAGGGGCACCTGGGTGGCTCAGTTGATTAAGCTTCTTACTCTTGATTTTGGCTCAGGTCATGATCTCAAGGTTCCTGAATTTGAGCCCCAAATAGGGCTCCGAGTTGACAGTGCAGAACCTGCTTGGTATTCTCTCTTTCCCCCTCTCTCTCTCTCTCTCTTTGCTCCTCCCCTGCTCTATAAATAAATAAATAAAAACATTTCTTAAAAATTAAACTAGAATAAAAAGAAACTTCTAGAAGCCATGCCCAATTTTTGTACTGGGGACTAGTCTTACGGTGGATGTAGAGGTGGTTGAGGACACAAATGTGTGTCTGCAGGGTTTACTTCTGCACCCTAGCACCAAGCATGCCAGAGGGGCTGGCCTTCATTGTGCTCCCTCCGCACAGATTTCTCTGAGGAAAGAGTCCTCTGAGAGGGAGAGAGGACCTCTGACACATTAAAATAGTGTGAGAGGCAAAGCATAGTCAGTGGCGCTTGCACTGTCAAGGCCTAAATCTGCTAAATCCGCTGGGATTTTTCTTCCCTCATTCTCTAAAAGCCACAGAAACATTTCAGAGTATGCACAAGAAATGTACTTGCCAGTCTCAACTCAGAATTGTCTGGAGGCAAGAACTTCCAATTTCCAAAGCAGCTAACTCAGGAATGGAGTCACTGTTTTTTTGTTTTTTGTTTTTGTTTTTGTTTTTGTTTTTCGAATGTGTTGCCATAGGCAGTACAATGAGCAATGAGACTAAAGGAAAGTGGAGGTGTGGGGGCGCACAGTTGTTTGCAGGTCGGAAAAGCTGATACGCTGTAAGCAAGCTATGTTGACTGTATTTCCATCTGAGTAGCTGCTTCAGCGTTGCTCCAGAAAATGCAAAACAAGTCAAGTGATCTCACTGAAATAAGTCAGAAAACAGCGAATAACGTTTAGTTAGTTAATATTCAACATGTAATTGGCTAAAAGAGGCAGCTGGCATCTTCCACCTGCTTTCGTGAAGTTAACCCACAGCAGCTCAGCCAAGTGGCTGGAACAGCAAGGGCTCTGGAAGGGGGAGTACGCGGGCGCGCACACAAACACACTGGCCGCTTGGAGGGGGAGCTGTTGAGAGGTGCAGGTCGTTTCCAGGGTTTGGACTCACCCCAGTAACACTCACAGATGTACCCTGAGCACACACCATGATGGAGCGCAATTCAGAGAACAAGAACAGATTGCTACCTAAATCGATACTTTGTTACAATAACCCATGTCTGTCTGCTGAGACTTCATCTCTAAACGCACTGCAAACAAACCCTTTTAAGGGTTTAAGCCCTTTTAAGAAACCAAACCAACCAAACAACAACAACAATAAAATATAATACTGTGTCCTTTCTTTTCATAAAAGAAAAAAGAAATAAACAACAGCATTTTCTCTAGGGAATGAAGTCACTGATGTGTTCATAAGGAAATTGTTTCTGTTCCTACTGGGGTTTTATGAGCAGAGCTCTTTCTATTATGACCTCAGAGCTGACAGTCTAATGAGAAGCATTTTTAACTGGAATAGAATTTTAACCTGAATGGCCATTTGGCAAACTGCTTAGGTTAGTAATGTCATGCACATATCCTTATATTTACAATAAAAAGAAATACATAGTTATATTTATCAATTAAGGAGGCAATGGTTTCATAAATATATGTATGCTCTTTAAAATTATGATTAAATGGAGTACCCAGCTAAAAATTTTTATGAGAAATTAGATGATAACCATTTGATTAAAACATAACAAGGATTAAAAGTGCCTTTATAGATACAAAGGCTGCAGACTGAAGTATCAAGAAACAATCACATCTGAGCTTTGTTTCAAATGAAATAAGAGTATTAGATGTCACAACATCTTTTTATTTGACAGATATTCAGGGATTTTAACAATATTAAATCTACTAGAGAGATTCTTTATTTATTAAAAGATCTTTCATCTGACAGCCTTTAAAAATCCCAATAATAAATGTCATTGAAATGTTTAGCCTGTATCTAAAATAAATGCATGACTGTTTCAGACTATATATCTTCAAGAGCTGGCTAGGAAGCAAACCCTTTCTGTTGCTGAGTATAGAGACACAAACACATATGACAGCATGTGCACCTGTGGGGACGTGTGACTCAAAGAAAGCTCCTTTTAAGATGGCCATGCATGTAACCATGCCTGAAATTATAAGCAGAGGTGTGTGTGTGTGTGTGTATTCTTCAAAGAAGAAGTTCATAGCTTTACCTGGACTGTCAAAGGGTTCAAACTCACCCCCCCAACAAAGTTAAGGCAAAAATACAATTTGATATTTGAGGATGTGAACTCATCAGAGAAAGAGACTGTGTTTTATTCATTCACTTATGCTCTGCAGAGGTCGGGTCTATGATGGTTAGTTTTATGTCTCAACTTAGCTGGACCTTAGTGCCCAGATATTTGGTTAAACTTTATTCTGGATGTTTCTGTGAGGGTGGATCTGGCTGAGATTAACATTTAAATTGGTGGAC